>ML675610.1:52319669-52424099 GCA_007922155.1 Mesoclemmys tuberculata | reverse complement strand
ATTTGCTATGACTAGGACCATAATGGAAAGTACATGAACTGTATTTGATTAGCTATGTTCAGACAATCAGCTGAGATACCCAGTGATGACATTAAGATATGATGAAAACCATATGACAACGGACTGCTCAATAGCTGTCCCTACATTAGCTCTTTCAAGCTGTACTTTGCTAACAGCTCCAAGGGTCTGCTATGCCTGAGCATTTATATAAACTATTTTATTTTCATTAAATAAAGCAGCAAAAATATAAGCACAATTCCATATACTTATTCTCCAGACACTAGTTTCTGGAACAGAAAACATTATAGTCAATCCTTTATGAAAGTTAAAATGGAGGTAGGGCTTCCAAAAGCAACTTAAAACAAACAAAAAGGTATGGGGATGTTATTTAAATGGATAACATTATTGTGCACTCAGACTCTTGACCGTAACTAGAAATTGCACTTGCAAGTGGATATGTGCACCGGCACAAATAGAAGCCATATTTTTAAAAAGTGACCCTTTAGTTTGAGTGTGGATCTGGATTCAGGCTTTGAACTGCATCCTTTAGCTGAGCTCCTAACCAATGCAAACATTTTTGGTTTCTTTTTACGTGGGTTAACCCCTGAGTTTCATTGTAAGTTTTGAATGCAAATGAATTTGAGAACTCAGCAAAACACAGCTGAATCTGCCATGATTTGGCTTTAGCAAGTCACATTTTCAAAATAATAGACTGGATCCTTTTCTGTTTGCATATCGTGTCGTCAATCACATCTGTGCAAAGCAACTGCTAAGTTCATCTCCCAACCCTTCTTTCCACTATCCCATGTGTGACTGCATACACGGAGACCCTATACGAAGCTGGGCTTTGTACTAAGACAATTTACATAAGAATTGCTATCTCAGATCAAGCCAATGGTCCACTGAATCCGGTATCCTGGCTCTAACAATGGCTAGTACCAGCTGCTGCAGACGAAGCACAAGAACCACTGAGAGGCGCAATTATGGAAACCTGTCCACAGAGGAAGCTTTTTCATTGTTTCTCCTAAGTTATTGGTTATCTTAAGTCCTGAAGCATGATGGTTTATAATCCTTCTAAATTTTTATCTTATCTAACACAACTGCTCAAGATCCCTAAAAGACGCAGCGCCTTTTCTGTAGTGTCTCATACCCATGAGGGCTGGGACAGGGTTAGATAGTAAGATTAGATCATTGTCATTTTGACTCAGCCTTGCATTGAGGATGGTGGGAAGCCATCCCATCCCAGTGGGGTTGCCAGATGCTCTCTGTCTTATCGTGCCAGAATTATTCCTGGAGATTCCTGGCCAGGAGAGAGCACACAAGCTATTACACCTCTTTGCATGCTCTCCTTCCACCTCCTTTGGGACACCACACACTCTGGAGGTTTAATTAGCAATTCTACCTGGCCTTTATGGGATAACTCAAAGTGAGGAGGGACCTTCCATTGGTCCCACTCCCACTGTGCACTCATAAGGGAAAGGGAGAATTTAGCCCTTTGAGAATATGGCTGAACCTCCCTAAAGTCAGTGTGTTTTTTGGTCTCTATATTCTTGCATAGAGTTGTTTAATTATGAGACATTTTTCTGTAAACAGTCTAACTTTCCAATACATTAGGAGGAAATTACTGTTTAAATAATTTTTGTGAAAATTTCTTTCAAGTTTACATTTCTCAAACAAAGATTTGAGATCAAATAAGTTTAATTCTCAACCTGTTGAGAAAAAAAGATGTGAACACTAACACAACTGGACTGCATGTTGTGGAAGCATACAAAAATGCAAAATGTAGAAACCATATTGATTTGAGGGGAAATGTTGGTTCCACAGTACATTAAATAATTAGAAGAATGTAATTTGACTAAGTATTTTTATATGTTTTCACAGGCAGCATTGTTATTTTAGTCATTTAATTTCAAAAGGAGAAAATGTTGCCATGAAAAACACGATCTGGGCCGATTCTAACCCCCATGGCTATACTTCCAGGACTTTTGCTTCATTGTGTGTGTGCAGTGTTTGGTTAAGGCAACAAGGACATTTCAAATAATGGGACAAAAGTAAAAAAGTTATGGAATGGCTGGCTAATCTTCTCGTTCTCATCTTTTTCTTCCCCTGCCAATTACTTTCTGAGTAAAAACTTTAAATATCTGTGTTAATTACAGTTATTGCTCCAGCAGTTTCCGCTGATGATTAGATTTGTTCTAGGCAGCTGCTGCGGTGCACCGAGCTATTCATTATTAATGGGTAGTGAAGTTATTTTACTATACATGAAAGGACTTTCTGCAACACATCTCTCACCAAAGGTGATAACTCATATTTTATTGATGTGATTATCAAAGCAGAATCTTTGTGCCTGTCTACCAATAATATTCGGCAATATAGCGGAACGGGTGTATGAGACACACAGATAAGGAGAGGTTTATATTAATGCTATGTGAAATTCAATGGTTTCCATTTACAGGGGTTTGTGCAGACTAGAGGTGGATCCAAACCAAAGTTCTAGATCTAATCTAGGTTCAGATTCAAGTTTGCAGCTATATCCTTCCTATATAATGGGCTGAATCTGAACATCAGAAAATTTGTGGAAATGTGGATTGGATTTGGATTTAAAGCCCTCATGTTAGGAAACATTCTGACCAATGATTTGATTTGGACCATCACAGAGCTGTAAGCCCAGATTCTCCTCTGCATGAAGAGAATTTAGCTGGTCCTAGGCGGATAACCTCATCATAGGGGAAGAGCCACTGTAACAGCACCTGTGGCAAACCCCTCCATATGGGGCATGGCTGGGAAAAATGGGCACAGGTAGGGATGGCCTTTTGACTCAGCAATCCCTACCAGTCTCTTGGGGCCATTGTTGGAATTAGCAAAATGTTAAGCATCCTTCATGCTGATTTAACTCCTGCTTGGGGACTGGCTCAGCATAGAGTGACTCCACAACAGGAGACATACAAAAATCGCTTTTGTTGCCCTGCCCTTCAGACTCATTGTGACAGCTCCTTGGCTGAAGTTGAAGATTAGGGCCCCAAACTTTGAGTCTGGATCTGGATTCAGGCTTTGAACTGCATCCTTTAGCTGAGCTCCTAGCCCATGCAAACCTTTTTGGTTTCTTTTTTTCTGAGTTAGACCCTGAGTTTCCCTGTAAGGTTTGAGTTTGAATGAATCTGAGAACTCAGCAAAACACAGCTGAATTGGCCATGGTTTAGATATGAAATCATATGAAACCGCTGAGTTCTGCATGATTTCTGTGTGAATCCATGACTAGTGCAGGTTCAAGGAAAGGATCATAGATAGACATTTCAGCAAGTTTGTCCAGAGCTTTTGATCTGAAAATGAATCCCCGAACCAGAGAAGCTGAACTTCGATTCAATGGTTGTTTTTTTTGTTTGCTTAGTTTAATGAAAGTTTTACAAAGCTTTAGTTTATATCATTTCATTAAGGAAAAAATATTTGTTAACTCTACTAAGGTAGCCAGCTAATGCATCCAGTTCATCAAGACAAAATAACACCTGCTTCCTAAACCACAGCATCTGTATTCCCTCGCATTAACTGTTGCTCAGTAACACTGTGATCATATCGATATTAGCCCTGTCTTTCTTCCCCTCACTACCTCTACTGTCCTGTTTCCCATTCATCACATCATGCCTAATTTAGGGTCTGATCCATTGAGTTCAATGACCACTGGATCAGGTCCGTAGTTTGTAAGTGCCTTCGGGGCAGAGATCATGTCTTCTTATTACCTTGGGAGACACATGCACACCTTTGGGCTCTCACAGAGTTATATATAAATCATAAGTAATAATAAGCATAAAGTAAAAAGGTTACTGTAGTCAGTATAAGTGTCTAGTCTCGGCCTTACTTAAGTATAGGCAGAATGCCTTAGCGACTGTATGATAGACAGAGAGTGATTGTCACATGATTTTATACTGCTAAATTGGGGCTCTTCTGACCACAGTAACAGATGTAAGTGGTATTTCCACCTGATGACCATTGCATTTCTGCGGCGTAGGAGCTGTCGTTTATTGTATGTCCGCACTGCACCCAGCTAAATGGAGTCTGAGCGGGGGGCCTTTAGGCACTACTGCAAATAATAAAATGTTTAATAATAATTTTCAAAGGAGCGTGCTGTTGAGCAGCAAGTTGTGCCTACGGAAGGGCCAGTACAAAGCACCATCTTACATCCCTGTGCTGCCTGCCCTACATCAAAGGAGCCATGCAGGAGAACATGCAGGCATTACCGAGGACTGTTAACTTGTGCTTCCCACTCCACATTCATCTGTTTATTCACCTGTTGCAGGGTGTCTAAATATTGGATTGTGAGCTCTTTGGCACAGGGACTGTCTTTGTATCCATTGTTTGCACTGCACTTAGTACAGTGGGTCCTCGTCTCTATCTGGCATCCTCAGGTGCTTAGAAATATGTGACAATACTAACGTTAAAAGAGATATACTGGCTGTATTTCAGAACTTCAAGAACAGTGTCAGATAACGTAGAGCCAATGTACACATTCAGAAAAATAAGGTCTGATCCAAAACATATGATTGAGACTAAGGCTACAGTTTTGGCACAGAGGTCCCAGTGTTCACAGTAATTGTGAATTTTAATCAAATCCATGACCCCCTACAAGTGGTGGCTTCTGTGTGCCTGGCTCCCTGTTCTGGGCACTGAGACCTGATCCATGTAGTCCAAGCCCCATTCAGGTTTGGCACTCCTGCCCCTCTTTCAGTGCAGAGAGGGGGCAGATGCACCAAACCGAAGTGGTGCTGTGACCTAGCGCATGGGAATTGAGATGGGCTCACGCTCCATTCCCTTCCCCAGGATGTGACCTTTCTGTGACTGTTTCCCCCCGGTTCCTCTGCCATGAAATTGAGTAAAAATATGCATGACAAAATCATAACCTTGGTTATAATTCTTTCACTTCTCTTTCAGTTTCTCAGGCGTGATTACCCACCTATTTTGATGCTTCCTCTAGTATGTTAAATATGAAGGTTCCTTCCAAAACTAATCCAAAGCCTTCACAGGGAAAGTGAAGAATACACCAATTTTAAATCTCTCTGTCACTTTAATGCTGCCACGCATCCTTTTCATTTTTAACAATGGGGGCGGGAGAGATATAATAAGCATATATAATTATCATGGTGTCTTGATACAGCAAACTGCTTTTTTCCCCTGGACAGAGTGTCATGGACACAGCTGCCTGCCCATCAAGCCAATCAGGAGGAAGAGAAGTACTAACAGCAGAAAATCAGCTATGTTAGTTGGCAGAGCAGGTAAACATCAGTGGTGTCAAATAGCCCTCTACAGAGAAGGATGGCTTAAGTTAGGAGAGGTCTCTGTAAGAATCCAGGGCTTGATTTTCAAAATTGTCATTCAGTAACTTACAATGAAACTGAAGGTGTACAATGCCTCTGAAAATCAGGCCCTATTAGAGAAGAGATCTTTTATATACAGAGAATGCAGCAGTATGGTCTGAAAAAAAAGAGAGCAGAGTCCTGGGTTGAGATGGAAAGGGTTGGTCTGGCATGAGCAGAAAAAGAAAGGGACACCAGCTGAGAGAAATACAAAGAGGGGAGAAGGTGAAGCAAGGAGAAAAGCGTGAGAGAGGAAGAAATGCAGAACAATCAAGCAGGAGGGAAGGAGCTGCCTGAGACCTTTTCAAGAACGAGGTTCTACTTCAATGAGCAGTATTACCAAATTCCAAGTGTTGGCAAATCATCAGTCAGGCTTCAAAATTATGAGATTGGCTAAAAATTACTATATTTAGTTTAAAATAATCAAGTCTTGGTTTTTTTATTTGTCTTCAGATTTCTGAGCCTGTAGGGTGAACTTGGATTGTTTTCAACGTTTTCTTCACAACAAGGAGAGCTAGAATTTTTTTTAAATGAAAGCTGGTGTTTTCACACAATCACATGACTCCAGGAGCTGGAGCTTTAAGAAAAATACTAAATATCTCAAGACTTGAGATAAAATTGGGAGAGCTGCCTATACTCACTGAGATCCAGTCCAGTAAGCAAGGGGAGGCAGAGAGTTTTTAAAACAATAATAAAATATATAATAATAACAAGCTCTCATATGGCACTTTTAACTAGTTATTATAGGGCACTTTTCATCAGTCGCTCTCAAACACTTTGCAGTCTCTGATGTATTTATCCTCACTAGCCCCCTGTGAGGTAAGGAAGTGCTATTATCCCTGTTTACAGTTGGAGAACTAGCAATGTGAGCTTGGGCTCAAGCCTGACCCATGTGTCAACACACCAATTATGGTAACCTAGGGCTCGGATCCAGGGTATGCAAACCCTGCATGGCTGGAGAATCCAGGCCCATGTTAAGCTGGGACCTACAGAATGCACCCTATTGCTTTCCTATGTGCACTTGGGTCCCAGAAGTTCTCCAGCTGTATCCCAGAGTTCTCACACTCAGAGAAGCGGTGCTCCAAACAGCCAGCGCAGGGGCTGGAAGCGCCATTACTGCCTGTTCCTGTTCCTCTTGCAGGTGTGGCAGCTCCTACATAACTCCTTCTGGCTTCTACACAGAGCTTGCCTGGAGCAGGGAGCAAAACTGAAAGGTGGGAGGAGACTCCTGGCCACTGGGATGGTGGGGCTCATCCCTCCCACAGCTGTGCTGAGCTGGGAGCCCTGCCACTCCTTCTCCCTGACGGGCAGCTACTTGGTACCAGCACTGCTCTCTGGCCCTTGCTTCAACCTGCCCTGGCCTCCCTGAGGCTGCACGTGCAGAAGCACCCAGGCATTGTGCATGGTGAGGGTGGTGGCCAGCTCCAAAACTTCCCTGCGAGGGATCCCTTATCCCTGCCTGCCAGGGTGTTGCAGAAGCAGGGACCCCCTGGGAGGGTGCTGGAGCACATTGCACCCAAGCCTTGGGAAAGCACTTCCCTGCTCTGCTGCCAGCAGCAGCCAGGCTGGGGTGCTCGTGTTTTTCGTGATGGTGTTGGTTCTGGGCACTTTGTGATCAGTGTGGATACCAGTGAGACATGGCATGCCCGATTTGCAGATCAATCAGGTTTAATGTGCAAGGTTTTCTGTAAATATACTAGTTAGCTACAAAGCCTAAGATGAACTACAATATATCACACTCACTAAGCCTGGAGAGCTAAGCAGTTACTCAGAAGGCTGTATACAGGAACAGCTTTCTTCAGGGGCCCCGCCAAGGAGTCAGTGCATCCTCTGGTCCAACCAACAGCACCTCCTACAGAGTCAGCTGTTGATGGAGGGCCCCTTTGTCTAAGTGGTGACTACTTATACCCTTCCATAAACAACCTTCACCTAATTATCTCTTTCTCATTATCATATATGCAAATTATCTACATTGGGTTTCCACCCTTATCTACATTCCTTTCTCACCCTGATAATTGGGGGCATCAAAACAACATCTGGTGATAGAAGAGGCGGAGTAAAAGTATGTCCCTTGGCAATAAAACAGCGTACTCCCAGATGTTCAAGGATAACTTGTTGTTCCCATCACCATTATCTATGTGCAGCTGCATACATGTTGTGTATTTTGTCTTAAGTGCTGGGTATGCAGAAACTGAGACATCTGTAAGGTTATTCAGTCTCTGCCAACCAGAAGATGTCATGCTACAGGGGTCAGAATAGCCAAGCAAGCAACTGAAGCTATTCTAGGCCTGTAGGACAGTGGTTAAGCAACTCAAATTGTACTGGGCCTCCAACAGCCTGGAGACTGATACCCTCAAAACAGGTGCACTTGGGTATTTTCCTGCCAATGTGACTCAGACCAGAGCCCAGCCCATTTCTCAGATTAGATGGTCATTCAGTATAAAAAGCCTTCTCAAACTGCAGACATTCAACTAAGACAGTAACCACAGGAACTAATTATGAATTCTGTGTACTCATGGGCTTCTTATGGACACCTGTCTACCATCAATAGCACTGCCACAGTTAGGAAACAGGGTGGGCAGTAGACTTTTCAACACATTTACAGGGCTAGAGTGTTGACACAGGGTAGAGAGGGAGGTGCTAAGCATTCTGAAATATGGTTACTCGGGTCTGTGCACTGTGGTGTGGATGTCAGAGCTCTAGGTTCAAGGAGAGGTCAGAAAAGCCTTAATCTAGGGTTAAAATGCAGTGTAGATACTCAAGCCCAGGGTTCCCAGACATGGGTCATCTGACTCTTTCCCACTAACCCTAGGCTTACATTGCTGTGTAGAGTTACACAAAGAGGCTAAGCAACTGGCCTGCGGTCACACAGGAAATCTGTGACAAATCAGGAAACTGAACGTGTCTCCCTAAGTGCTGGACCAGCCTTCTTCTTTATATCCTTCTGATATAAATTAGTGCAACCCCACTGAATTCAGTAGATTTATGCCAGCAGACTTTAGCTCAAAATGGCCTTTGATGGAAATTAAAATGGTTCTCAGCAATAGCTTAATAAATTAAATGTTTTCACCCCAAAATTCTCAGTGTTACATGAAGCATCTAGAAATTTTTGGAGAGGTCCAGAATAATTTCGATTAAGATTCTCCCAGTCCTAATAAACACATTTTCTAAGATTTCCCACAGTAACAGAATGAATGGATAGTTTTTTCATTTCTACTGGGTCTTCAGGCTAAAAGAAGGAGTTTTCAAACTAAGGCTAATGAGGAATTAACGAATCACTGATGAAGTGTTTGAAGTTGGCATGGTAAATTTGAATTATTCATGTAAAACTGCAGAAAAATGTTGTGGCTCCAACAGGCAACTTATCCTGATGAGTTGCTGTTAGAAGCAAAATGATTTGTTTCCAAAGGCTGCAGCCTAATTCTTCTCTGCACTGGGTGTCAATGACTAATGAAAATATATTGGTACAATGCTTGTAGGTTATTGTTCCATGTAACTGCAGCTCTTCCCTGTGTATTTGTAACCAGGCCATGATTGAAAGCAATATGAATGAGCTCAGCTGTACAAATATTCAAAATATCTCATTCTATGTTTATTGGAAACCAAGTTTGACAAGATCATGTTTATACTAGGCGTGGATAATGAAACACTGCATTGCATGGATACTGGCAGTGTGAAGAGCAGAGAAATTACAAACCTTAAATATTTATATAGTAAAATGAAATGCAACTATTAATGCTTCCAGGAAGGCATGCAGTGCAATGCTATAGGCAGAGATGAAGAACGGATATATTCCAAAACTCTAACAGGCCAATTTATCATTTTTATAGAATGGCTCCATGTCTGGCTTGCAGACGGTGTCTTAAGGAAATTAGACTAAGAACCAGCAAGAATTGTGGTAAGGCCTGAAAACAAAAAATGCATCTTACTAACTGTTGGCTAAATATATATTTGAAAAATAGATGTTGTGAGTAATTCATTTTTTCTGGATTACTGTTTTAATTACTTTGATTTAAACATAATAAGCACTCATATTTTATAGTGTTTTACAACACTGTGTACTTATGATTCTGAAAATATCATTTATTTTTTTCTTTTTGTTAATGCAATTCTTGGAAAAAATACCACTTTAACAGTTATTATTTGGGGTGGGAGAGGGCTAAATAATAAATACAACAATAACTAATTACACGGCTAATGGCGCTTAATATTAGTTGCTTTTTTCTTTGGTATTATTATGGGGAGAAATCCTGAAATCTTTAAACCAGTGAGATTGCCTGAGTAAAAAAAGAGTAAAAACTGAGGAAGGATGCTGGATTTTGGCCCATTAATAAAATCATAACACTTGCCATTTACATGTAAGCTAATCAATAAATGAGTCTTTTACATCTGTGTCTAAAATGTTATTTGTAGCCCAACATGAATGGAACCCCACAGCAAAGTTCCTTCTGGAGATTCCACTTCCTTTACCAGTTTAGAATGGCCTACACTAGGAGTGACATCGTGACCCCATCTGGAAAAAACTCCAATTAATTTCAATAGGGCCAAGATTTCACTCTGCATCTCAGCCTCAAAATGTGATGAAGAAATGCTGGTTTCTTGCCGATGATGAACAATGATGTTCTGCTTTAACACTACCAGCCTTAAAAGTAATGTCCTAGGCAACTGCTTATGTTAGTTTGGAGTAGCTGATATAAAATGAAAAAAATGTACAAAATGCAATAAAACTTAATGGAAGCCTCTCCCACATGCCAAATATGAATTGTACCTATTTTCATTATATCTCACCCCATCTTGCTTTCACTCCATTCAGCTAGGTCTCTCCATTCAGGATCTCAGTATTCTAAAAGCTGATAAGATAAAGGAGCCTTACAGTGCTGTCTGCCGGGGGCTAAGGTACGGGATGTGGACCTGAGGCTGAAAAGGATCCTAGCGGGAGCGGGAAAGAATCCGTTGATTGTCCTTCATGTGGGAACGAATGATACGGCTAGTCGCTCCCTGGACTGTATCAAGGAGGACTATGTCAGACTGGGGAAGACGCTCAAGGAAATCCAAGCTCAGGTGATCTTTAGTGGAATTTTGCCGGTTCCTAGAGCGGGGCAGCAAAGGAGCGACAAGATTATGATGATTAACAGATGGCTCAGGCAGTGGTGCTATAAGGAGGGCTTTGGGATGTACGGTCATTGGGAAGCGTTTACGGACAGACGACTGTTCGCTCGGGATGGACTTCATCTAAGCAGGGAGGGAACTGGACTTCTAGGATGGAGGTTTGCCGACCTCATTAGGAGAGCTTTAAACTAGGAAGTTGGGGGAGATGGTTGGGAGATGTTCAGGAGATCTCCACGCCGGAACTTAACCTGGAGAGGGAAGCAAGCAAAGTGAGAGGGGATATCCTAGTGGACCGAAGAATTGACCAAAGGGGGAAAAGCGGAGTTGCAACTAGCCAGACGGGTGATGATGGTGGTAGAAGGTCTGTGCGTGACGGGGGAAAGAATGTCATTGACGCCAAACGTCAAAAATTAAAATGTCTGTACACTAATGCGAGGAGCCTAGGAAACAAGATGGAGGAACTGGAGCTACTGGTGCAGGAAGTGAAACCGGATATTATAGGGATAACAGAAACCTGGTGGAATAGTACTCATGACTGGAGTACGGGTATTGAAGGTTATGTGCTGTTTAGAAAAGACAGGAAGAAAGGTAGAGGTGGTGGAGTAGCTTTGTACGTCAATGATGAGGTGAATTGTAATGAAATGAGAAGTGATGGAATGGATAAGACGGAGTCTGTCTGGGTAAAAATCACACTGGGTAAAAAAGCTACTAGAGCTTCCCCTGAGATAGTGCTTGGGGTGTGCTACAGACCGCCGGGGTCTGACTTGGATATGGATAGAGACCTCTTTAATGTTTTTAACGAAGTAAACACTAAGGGGAAATGTGTGATTATGGGAGATTTCAACTTCCCGGATATAGACTGGAGGACGAGTGCTTGCAAGAATAATAGGGGTCAGATGTTTCTGGATGTGATAGCGGATGGATTTCTTCATCAAGTAGTTGAAGTACCTACGAGAGGGGATGCCATCTTAGATTTGGTTTTGGTGAGTAGTGAGGACCTCGTAGAAGAAATGGTGGTAGGGGACAATCTTGGTTCGAGTGATCATGAGTTGATTCAATTCAAATTAGATGGAAGGATAAACAAACGTAGATCTGGGATTAGGGTTTTCGACTTCTCAAGGGCTAATTTCAAAGAGTTACAGAAATTAGTTAGGGAAGTGGATTGGACGAAGGAACTTGGGGATTTAAATGCGGAGGAGGCCTGGAATTACTTTAAGTCGCGGCTGCGGAAATTGTCGGAAGCCTGCATCCCAAGAAAGGGGAAAAAAACCATGGGCGGGAGTAGCAGGCCAAACTGGATGAGCAAGCAACTCAGAGAGGGGATTAGGAAAAAGCAGAAAGCTTACAGGGAGTGGAAGAAAGGCGGGATTAGTAAGGGGAGCTACCTTAGTGAGTTCAGAACGTGTAGGGATAAAGTGAGGAAGGCTAAAAGCCGCGTAGAACTGGACCTTGCGAAGGGAATCAAAATCAATAGTAAAAGGTTCTACAGTCACATAAATAAGAAGAAAACAAAGAAAGAAGAAGTGGGGCCGCTATACGCTGAGGATGGAACAGAGGTTAAGGATAACCTAGGCATGGCCCAATATCTAAATAAGTACTTTGCCTCGGTCTTTAATAAGACTAGTGAGGAGTTTAGGGATGATGGAGGGATGACGAACGGGAATCTGGATGTGGTGGTGGATATTACCGTATCTGAGGTAGAGGCCAAACTTGAACAGCTTGATGGGACAAAATCGGAGGGACCGGACAATCTCCACCCGAGGATATTAAAGGAGCTGGCGCGTGAAATTGCGAGCCCGTTAGCGAGAATTTTTAAGCAATCGGTAAACTCGGGGGTTGTGCCGTACGACTGGAGAATTGCTAACGTAGTTCCTATTTTTAAGAAAGGGAATAAAAGTGATCCGGGTAATTATAGGCCTGTTAGCTTGACGTCTGTCGTGTGTAAGGTCTTGGAAAAAATTTTAAGGGAGAAAGTAGTTAAGGACATGGAGGTCAATGGTAATTGGGACAAATTGCAACATGGATTTACTAAAGGTAGATCGTGCCAAACCAACCTGATCTCCTTCTTTGAGAAGGTGACGGATTACTTAGACAAGGGCAATGCGGTAGATCTAATTTACCTCGACTTCAGTAAGGCGTTTGACACGGTTCCGCATGGGGAACTGTTAGTTAAATTGGAAAAGATGGGGATGAATGTGAAAGTTGTAAGGTGGATAAGGAACTGGTTAAAAGGGAGACTACAGCGGGTCGTGCTGAAGGGTGAACTGTCAGGCTGGAAGGAGGTTACTAGCGGAGTCCCTCAAGGATCGGTTCTTGGACCGACCTTATTTAACCTTTTTATAACTGATCTTGACACAAAGAGCGAGAATGTGTTAATAAAATTTGCGGATGATACGAAGCTGGGGGGTATTGCTAACACGGAGAAGGACCGGGATGCTATTCAGGAAGATCTGGACTACCTTGTACACTGGAGCAATAGTAATCGGATGAAATATAATAGTGAAAAGTGCAAGGTCATGCACTTAGGGATTAATAATAAGAATTTTACATATACGTTGGGGATGCATCAGTTGGAAACGACGGAGGAGGAGAAGGACCTTGGGGTATTGGTTGATAACAGGATGACTATGAGCCGCCAATGTGATATGGCTGTTAAAAAAGCAAATGCGGTTTTAGGATGCATCAGGCGAGGTATTTCCAGCAAGGAGAAGGAGGTGTTAGTGCCGTTATATACGGCGCTGGTGAGACCCCACCTGGAATATTGTGTGCAGTTCTGGTGTCCCATGTTTAAGAAGGATGAATTCAAACTGGAACAGGTTCAGAGACGGGCTACTAGGATGATCCGAGGAATGGAAAATCTGCCTTATGAAAGGAGACTCAAAGAGCTTGGCTTGTTTAGCCTGGCCAAAAGAAGGCTCCGGGGGGATATGCTTGCTATATATAAATATATCAGGGGGATTAACGTTAGGGAGGGAGAGGAATTATTTAAGTTTAGTACTAATATAGGCACGAGGACGAATGGGTACAAATTGGATATTAGGAAATTTAGACTAGAAATTAGACGAAGGTTTCTAACCATTAGGGGAGTGAAGTTCTGGAATAGCCTTCCGAGGGAAGTAGTGGGGGCAAATGACTTATCTGGCTTTAAGACTAAGCTTGATAAGTATATGGAGGGGATGTTATGATGGGATAGTTTAATTTGAGCAATTGATTTTGGATTATCGGCAGATAAGTCTGCTCAATGGTCTGTGGGAATGCTGGATGGGATGGGAACTGAGTTACTGCAGAGAAATCTTTTTTGGGTGCTGGCTGGTGAGTCTTGCCCACATGCTCAGGGTTTAGCTGATCGCCATATTTGGGGTCGGGAAGGAATTTTCCTCCGGGGCGGATTGGCAGGGGCCATGGAGGTTTTTCGCCTTCCTCTGCAGCATGGGGCATGAGTCGCTTGCTGGTGGATTCCCTGCAGCTTGAGGTCTTCAAATCTCACTTTTGAGGATTTCAATAACTCAGTCATGGGTTCGGGGTTGTTATAAATGTGTATGGGTAGGGTTTTGTGGCCTGCCTTGTGCGGGAGGTCAGACTAGATGATCATATTGGTCCCTTCTGACCTATGAGTCTATGAGTCTATGAGATTTCAAAAGACTTGGTAAAGTCAGGTTAATGATTTGGTAACCTTGAGTTAATGAGTTGTAGCAACCTTCAACAAGTTTAGGTAAAATGTTTAAAAAAATATGAAAGGATAATATACTGAAGGTGATTTCAAAGGTATAGAAACCTGCCGAGTGGAAACCCTTAAAATATGGCTATTGGAATAAAGAGCAGTTCTGAATAATTTTGGGATCAAGGAAATAAGTTGATGTTATGAGTCAGCATTCAGTAATTTACAATAGCTGCGCTTAATACTGGAGCCATGAGCATAGAAACATACAAACAAACAAAAGGCTACATGAATAATGGACAAAACAAATTATTATTTATATCATCATGCAGTTCGGTAAAGAAGATTTAGGGACAAATCCTTTCCCTTGTGTCCAAGCTGAGCATCTGGACCGGATGCTATGGAACGTATGGGGAAGATCGGAAGAATTATCCTCCCAAGCCGATTTGCTGGAGCTTCTCTGCAGCTGTTTCTCCCCTCAGAGTAGGGGAGTATTATTACAGATTCAATACCCTTTGCTCACTCCCCCTACATATGGGAGGAAAGATTAAAGGATTTGTGTAGCAGAGGACCCTCTCCACTATCCCAACCTTTCTCATCCACATGGAGGTGGGGCTGTGTACTGCACACCTTGTGCATGGCCTCACCAAATCCCACTCATTGCTTCTGCATAACAGAAATGAACAAGTTCTTATTGTGGGTGGAGCCTTCCATATGTGGGGGCGGGGCCAAGCCATGTTCTTTAAGGCTGATAAAACTATGAACGAACAATAAAGAAACAACCCCACAAAATACAAATTGCCCATAATGATGCCCTGAGCACTGGCTAATAGATCTTCCATTGTTGTTTACACCAACAGAAATTGATCCAGTAAAAATATATTAACTCACCTACCTAGTCTCACTATTATCCTGGGGACAACATGGCAACAACAACACAGTATATAACTTTGGGAGCACATCTTCTGCATAAAGTAAAAGTAACAACATGGCTTCCCGGATGGTTTCCTGGAAACTGATTACTGAAGATGGCTTCCCGGAAACAGGTATCATATGGAATCTTTTTGCTGTATTATATTATTATTGGTTATGGCAATAAACTCTAACTAACGTTGGTTATTTGGTCTCTTAAATATATTTCCTAACAAACCAAAATGTGGTCAAGTCCTTAACAATACATGAGGAAACTACATACTGTATCACTTTATCAAAAAGGCTTGAAAGCATGTGTATTAGGTGATTAGGGTATAACTTGGTTGTACTGAAGGACATAAGGCCAAAGCTAAGAGATGTTAGTTCATTTTTTTTAAAGCACATTAATATAGGCTGTGCATGAACTACTACATCGTTTGCATTGAATAATATATTCAAAATACTTTTTTTCCTTATTTACTCTGAAAAATAGTTGACAAAAGAAGAGGACAGGGTGGTGAAATGAGCCTTTTTTGCTTACACATTTTTTCCATTTTATACATTTGGCAAACCATAATTTTTGTAATAGAATGTTAGCCCAGCACTAGCAACAGATCCTTGCCTGAGATTACCGGAGACTAAAGTCTTCTGTTCTGCAGAAGAGGTAAAACATGGACAATCTCAAGGCATGCGCCTCAAGTTGTCCTTCCAATGAACCTCAATGCTGATCTAAGGTTATCAACTTTTAATTCAATACTTCTTTTCTGGGTTTACTAACAAGAGAAGTCACTGTTTTTTGTGAACATGGCCAACTCTCTGTAAGGAAAGGGATAGCTTTTGCCAATGTATTTCTCATTATTCACCCAAAGCTATTAGGGACTACAAGTGACTAGTGATTTTGTATGTCTCAAATTTTGGGCACCCAACCTGAGACACCTTAAAGGGACCTGATTTTCAGAAAGTAGAGTACACAGCACTTTCTGAAAATAAAGCCCCTTTAAGGTATATCAAGTTAGGCACCCAAAATTCCTTGTAACTTCTGAAAATGTAAGCCTAAACTATTAGGCATGCCAGTCAGATAAAACCAGTGAACTAGACGTTTGAAAGGCTTTGTATTCCATTACCAAGCTCCTGAGCCAGCCAATCCCCAACCATGATTTTATCTGGTTATAATGTTCGATTAAATGGAGTCATTCTTTCAAGTGTAAATTTGAAGGCTTTGAATATACATTTTTCCTATTAGAGCACAGAAATACTAATGTTGAATAAACTATTGAGCTGCTTCTCTATGATACTAGATGCATGGATTCTAGGTCAAATCCCATTCATTGAAGGTTATTATTTTGTATTTGTATACAATACAAAGGTTTGTATCTTGCCTGAACTGCATACTTCTGCTTTTTTACTTATGAACAGAATGATAACCTGTTCTGATTTATACATGTGGGTGAAGTTTGTTTATAGCCATAAGCATGATCCTGTTTAAAAGGGAAAATTATATTTGTTTCCTCCTTGACGCCACTGTGCACTATTAGTTGCTTTGCAGTATTTATGATTAGAAAATGGGTGAAACAAAATTCCAGATCAAACCGCTAAACTTAGGAGTGTTTGAAATCCAGATCCTGCTTATAGGCATTTTAAAATTTACAATTATTTATTGAGCATACTTATTTTCTACAGTTCTCAGAGATGAGATCCACTTTGCAACACTATTAGCAGCAAGCAGAGAAAACCACAGGATTCAGAGGACTTGGTGATCAGTATATAGCACAACACCATATACAAACTGCCAAGTCTCAGTAATTGTTTCCATCGTACTTGAGGGCTTAAGTCTTGTCCTTTAACCTAAGCAAATGGAAATGCTACAGGAGACAGAAAATTCATTTGCATGCTGCATGCTCTTCATCTCTAAGCAACTCTCTAGAGGACATAGCGTGATGGAACACGCTAGTGAATTGGTGTGCTCAGTTGTCTGCGTCACTTAAAAGTCTTACTGCCCTTCTGGAGAATTCATGGCTTGCATGGGGAATTAACTTAAATTCCACTGACTTTCTTTTAAAAAACATTCTCCTCCTGAAGAAACTTATAGACATGGGGAAGCTTTTGTCATATACCTGCCTACAACGAGAAAAGGAAAAGCCTGAAACTTCCCTCTTGGCTGAATATGCCCTCTCATATGCTTACCCCACTCTGAGCTTTTTTCTGCCATTAATAAAAGACTGACAAACACTACATCAAAAACTTGTCATCTACAAGACAAATAATATAAAATATGGGCAATGGTGGAGCTCAAGACAACATTAATGGTCTCTTCCATGGTCCGGACTCCCTGCTGTCCTCAGCTACTGTCTACTCTACCCTTCTGTCTACTCATCACTATGAAAGCAGCAGTACCCAAGGGTGTGAAACCTGAGGCCTCCATGGCTGAAGTGCTACTATAGGCCCTGAGATTTTAGTGGCAGCCCTGAGAGCTTGAGCAATGTCCTAAAATAGATAGGGCATTCAACTTCACGTCAAAAGCCAGCTGTTAGGTAAATATGTCTCAGGGCCCTTTTCTGGGGATGAGCTTGGCAGTGGCGTTTCCCTGGGTTTAGTTGACAATCCCATAAAGCCATCTTTTCTGAGGTCAGGTAGCCCTCATGAGAGGTTGGGTGGAGGGCATCTCCTTGCATCACAATCAATTGACCTGGACTCAGACGGCCAATGTTCCCAGGAGGGACTGTTATTGACCGGACACCAATGGAACAGGGAATGTGGGGAGCACGGCTGGAAGCAACTCAGCCATATGAGCAAAGGGTTTAATAAAGTTTTACTTGTTCAACTTAGCCTGCATTCGGCTTCCCACTGTGTGAAAGACACATGGTGGCAGGATCTAAGCTGTGAGTTCTCTGTCCTGCAGAAGCTGGCAGCGTGAGCCGGGGAGCACAGTCTGACGCCCAGCCAGCACCTGAATTTTGAAGCACAAAGATAGCTGAGTGGAGGATCAGGGGAAGAGGGAGAGTGAGCTGTGCACAGAGCTGGTGGTGCAGGAGGATGACAACAGCAGGAAAGTTGAACTGTTACTTTGTCTTGTGGGGGAACAAGATGGAACGGTCTGCACCACCCTGGAGCTTTCCACTGCCCCGAGCCCCACAGCAGTTCTGGGAGCCCCGGGGACCTATTGCACTCCTGAGCAGAACAAACCTGTGGAGCAACACGGGTTTTTCACGAGAGAAGATAGAGCCCCGTGTTACTGCTTTATGCACGCTGGCTGCTACATGCAGTTCTGGGGATCTGACAGACTTCCTGATTCAGGACAGGTCAGGCTGTGGCACTCGGGATCACCACTTTCAAAAGCGGCTGCTTCTGGAAAGCAATCCTACATTATTAGACAGACGCTTAGACGTGGGATGTGAAGTGGAAGCCTTAAGGGGAAGGAAGAAAGCTTTAGGAAGTACGGCATGCCCAGAAGTACATGCACTGTGAGACAACAGAAAAAGAAGAGAGGTGATCTGGGTTCCCTACCAATAGTGAGAAGCATTTACTGTGGAAGACAGCATGAACGGTTAAGGAGAAGTGGCCTCATTAGGACAGCGTCTCAAGGAATGTGGCAAGTTGAACCATTTTAGCATAGTGTGCAACAGCCCAGGAAGGTTCCAGAAAGATTCAGTCAGACTTGTACAACCAGGGGAGAGCCCCTCAGACAGACTGATGACATAATGACTCTCTGCTTGAGTCCAAGAGGATGTCATGTGCAGGCTGTAAGGACAGGAAAGCAACAATGGACAATGCCAATCTCTATGCATGCAACAATGTTAACAGGAAAATGCCCTGTGTGATTTTAACTGATAGCGAGGCCTCCTGTAATGTGATTCCTTGGGGTGAATTGGATTAAAAAACACCTCGTACAAAGAGCAAAAACAGTCTAATAATGTACAATAAGAGCATAATGAAGCACATAGGAAAATGTGACCTCATTGTAAACCAATCCAAAAAATAACAGACATACCAGCAGAAGTTTGTGGCAATGGCTATTTAGCACCACAGACACTTTTGGGGAATACAGCCATAAAGGCCATGGATCTGAACAGGTGCAGCATTAGAGTTTTATAGCTGCTGTGCAAGAAGCAAAAAGAGGGACTCCCATGGATAATGGAGACAATTTTAAAGGCGTATGGTGATGTTTTCAAAGGCGATGGTGCCTCAGAAGAAAGCGTGACTTGAAGTAGACCCCACAGTGGAACTTGTGTGCATACCACAAAGCACACACGTTCCAGTGTAATGATGTAACACAAGGAACTCACATTTTTGCAGAGCAGGGCTTTAATATCACCTGTAGAAGCCAGTACAGCATGGGTAGGCAGCATTGTGATGGCAAAGAAGCCATCAGGCAAATTAAACATCTGAGCAGACCCAAAGCCTCTGAAAAAAATGCCACTATGCACCACCATTTATGACATCTTGCCAGAACTTTCCAAAGCCAGAATCTTCATGATTTGCGATGTGAGGAATGGGCTTGGGGCCAGAAGCCTGTATAAAGAGTCTAGCATGCTGACAGTCTTTGCAACACCATTTGGTCACTACCGAATGCTGTACACACTAATGGGATAAGTCCAGCACCAAAGGTGTGTCAGAGAAGATTCTCCCAAGCTCTGCAAGGAATGCCAAGGGTGAAAATAATTGCAGATTATATCCTCAAGGTAGGTGAAGGGAATAATGATACAGAAGCTGAATGAGACTATGACAGAAAACGACAAGCTTTCCTTCAGCTATTGATGGACAGGAACATAAAACTCAGCCCAGAAAATGTGTGACTCAAGCAGATTAAGGGGATAGACATTGGACATCTGCACACAGCAGAGGGACTAAAAGCAGATCCGAATGAAATCAAGTCAGTCAGAGACACATCAGCTCCAGTGGATGTGAAAGGGGTACAGCGCTTCATATGAATTTTAAATTTTCTGTCAAGTTCTGTCCCACCTGCCTGGAGAAGCAGAACTCAGACACCAGCTTGCAAGGCCCACACAGGAAGTGTTTGACATGCTGAAACAAAGGATAATGGATGCTCCTGTCATGAAGTACCACCAGCCAGGAGAGCCACTGACACTCTAGTGTGATGCATTGGAGAGAGGATTGTGTATAGCTCTTTTTCAGGAGCAGCCTGTCGCTATGCCAGCAGAGCCCTGTTAGAGACTGAACAGGTGAATGTCAAAATAGTGCTCTGGCAGTGGCATTTGGAGTGAAGCAATTCCATCAGCTCACCTATGGCCACTCAGTTATAGTGCAATCAGGCCATGTACTCCTGAAGAAAATCAGCAAAGCCCCTTCTTAGGGCTCCAAGGAGATTGCAGCACATGTTGATGCACCTCCAGTTCTCCCAAGCAGAGATCAGATATTGTCCAGGGTGATTATTAGCTAGTTGACACCCTCACCAGGCCACATATACCCAGCAACAGTGAGCTGGGAGAAGGGGATCGGGACATTGAATCCATTAACCTGCTGCACTATCTCTGAGTTTCAACAGCAAAGCGGATGGAAATCAAAGAGGCTACGGAAAAGGACGCCCAGCTTCAGGCAGTCAAGAGAGCAATACTAGCAAGGTGGCTGGAAGCCAAAAGCCAAGTTCCGGTAATAGTAGAACCATATTTTTCAAATGAAAGATGAGCTGAGTGTGCAGCAGGGAATCATATTTCAAGGACAGAGACCTGTTGTCCCTGCCTCATTACATAAGGATGCATCAAATATATGCCTCACACCTAGGCACTGACAGTTGTCTTAGACAGGCTTGAGTGTGTTTTCTTCTGGGAATGAATACAAAGTTGCACTCCTTGATAGAACGGTCGTGTGATAACCACCAGCAGAAAGAGATTCTGTTACCACATGAGCTACCCCCCTGACCATGGGAAAGATGGGAGCAGACTTATTTATTTTTTAGTGAAAATAGTACTTAATTATGGTGGCCTACTATTCAGTTTTTTGGGACACTGGCGCTCTGCCTGATACAAGAAGTCACGGATTGGCAAACTGAAGGTCCACCTTGTGAGATAGGGCATTCCAGACACTATTCACTGACAATGGATCCCACTTTGCCTCAGAGGGAAAAGTGATCCAAACAAACAGGAGGTACTTATGAGCCAGTAGATTCAACAGAGAAAGCCTACAGAGATCATCACAGAATGGAGAGACACAGAATCAGATGAAGGCCAACCCCACAGAGAGAGAGGAGACTCCAGAGAGAGAGAGTTTGTTAGACATGGAGACAGAGCTAGGTCTCTCTTGGCGTGGTCACTTGTGGAGGAGACCAAACTATCTCAAAGGCTGAGTCTGTGGTAAAGACTAGACTCCAACTCAGCTGTGTGCTAGAAACTTCTGGCTGAAGGGTGTCTGGCCATCAAGGATATTAAAATGGTTTTAAAATAGAAAAGATATATCATGATCAGTGAGAAATGTTAGCGTTAAGGCTGCCTGTGCAATCTTAATTTGGTCCCCTAGCATTGTATAACCCAGGGAAAGACAATGGTGGACCATTAAAGTTAATGGAAAGACATTGAAACTGAAAAGAAAACCCCAGTCTTGGAAAACTAAAGAAGGAAGAAGTTTCTCTCACTTGTGCAATCATGAATTACCATAGTCTGAGAGAAAGGGAAAAACCCAGCAAATCCTGTTAAAGCAGAAGGGGTTTGAAATGAAGGCTGCCCAGAACTGAGAGCCCCCATCTAAGCAGGGAGCCATCCTTGAATTACTGGATCCCCTTTAGGACAGAGGGCATGCTGGAAAACTGTTTGGAGGCAATAGGTAACTTGTATTAGAAAAGGGAATTTAGCTGATATAAAAGCGTAAAGCCTGAGATTGTGTCTTTATGTGTATTTTCTGTGTAACTTGTATGCATTTGCTTTTTCTTACTATACCGTCTTTGAATCTTTGAATTTTGTAGTAAATAAACCTTTTGTTTATTTTTTACCCCAAACAGGTCTCTATTGTGCAAACTGTGTGGAGTGTGCATGCCAAAATGAACTGTTAACTGAGGGCAAGTTTCTCTCCTGCTGGGGTCACGAACCAGAGAGGAAAAGTCCAAGTATCTGGTAGTTGATGACCTGGGGAGACTGACTTGGGGAGACTTGGGCCTGGAAAGGATTGTTAAGGTCATCCTGTAAAGAATAACTAGGGTAGTGGAAGCCATGGTTGACACCATTAGGCATGTAAGCTGCCTACTGGTGTCATAGCTCTGATACATAGCTGGACAGCATTAAGGCATGTAAATTACAAGGCAGACGGTGACAGAACCCCTGACTGGTTTGGGAAATCCCATAATGTCACACCTACAGACAACAGTCTCCTTCCTTATGTAACCCTGATTCATCCCCACACCAGGTCAATTCCGTGTCCTGAATGAGCCAGTAGTTCTGTGGAAAAAAAATGTGATCATGTAATTGAAGGCTGTCTTCAACTGAATATGAAGACTGAATATGTACAGGGGGCTGGTTGCCTTAAGGTTGTACATGCATTTCATAATTTTTGAGTGCTTGATTTCACAATTCGAATAGTTTTTTTTAAACAATTTGTTTCTGTGTAACTTCCTATGGTTTTAAAAAAAGGCAATGGAAAAAAGTGAAATTCCAAAATGTGGTATCATATGAACATCCACGTGAGTCAGCACCTGGGTTAGACCTTTTACATCTACCACACTGAGCTCTGGTGATTTCTGATAATACACCCATCCTGCTCCTCCAGTTATGGATTGCATAGCCCTCTTAGCCACAGCATCACGCTGGCAATTGTACTAGTGCAGGTGGCATATATGAGTCTAAAGAGTCAAAGGTATTAATATGATCCTGTCACTGTCTAACAATAAAAAACGTTAAAGAAAGTTTAGGGTTTGGTATACAGAGACCTCAGCCTGCTTAATACACAATATTACACATCTTTGAAACCTTTTATTAAGAATACAGAAAAGGAGAAACAGTTAAATCATTTGACATGCAAGGTATTAAATAAGGCTTTCACTTTAATAAGATCCCTTGTTCTTTTTCCCTTTATCTGAGGCGAGTCTTTAGAAAACAAAAAGCCCTTGTCTGACAAACTCTTAGGTGGTAATAATGGTCTCTTCTGGGGAAAAGGAAAAGTTGAGTTGAGCTGGTCTGGCGCTGTTGTGGATAGTTTCCACCTGAAACTGTTTATCTGAGTCAAGTTTGCTTGAAACCAAGTCCAGGGCTGCCTAAATTTTCTCAGGGTTTGGTGAGCCTAGCATCAATTTGGGATTTTTTAATTTAAAACGGAAAGTCTTTTGCATTTCATCACGATTTTGCACAGTTGTAATCCTGGGGCTATGTCTACACTTAAACCACTACGATGGCCCAGCTGCAGCACTGCAGCTGTGCTGCTTTTGTGCTTTAGTGTAGACACTTCCTGTGCTGACAGAAGAAGGTCTTCCATCAGTGTAGGTAATCCACGTCCCCAAAGAGGCAGTAGGTAGCTTGAAAGAAGAATTATTCTATTGACCTAGCACTATATACACTGGGTTGGCATAGCTATATCTCTCAGGGATGTGGATTTTTCCTGAGACATAGCTATGCCAATGAATTCCCAGTGTAGACCAGTCCTGAGACTTCAGAGTTTCTTCTCCTCCATTCCTTGTCTCCTACTTGATCTGAATTTTAATGACTAAATTCAATTCAATTTTATTTGATTTTTATCTGAAATTTTACTTGCTGTCTACAGCCCCACCACCTTGTTACACTGCAGCAGCACAAGAGAGTGATTAACAATTAATTATCAGTGATTATATGACAGGTAAGCCATCTAATGCGTAACAGATAGACAGTACTAGGGCAGCCGTATCACTCATATATAGTTCCCCAGGAGTAAGTTGTCAGTCACTCTGTAAAGTCCAACAGATCTTAAACTCAGGCCTGCAGAGCTGCCAGGCAGCAAACATCTCCACAGGCCAACCAGCTGCAGCAGTAGCCAGTTTGCTTTCCGTTACCCATGACCCACTGTGTACACAGACCACAGGAAGACCCCACCTCTAGAGAACTGATGGGCAGTAACCTCATGGATCCTATTTGGCTCTCTGCCCTATGTAAATCCAAAGGGCATTCCAGGAAGCATCCGGCCAACAGTATGGATCTTCTTGAGGTGCCATGATTCTTCTTGCTCTTAAATTCTTGACTTTGGCTTGATTTGGGCCTTGCCTCTTAACCTGATCTCTGAAACCAGGCTCAGAATCTGATCCTTGGTATCAGCCCTAGCCTGGAACTTGACTACAAATGCATCTGCTGTTCTTGGCCTCAGATTTGACTCTGCTCTGACCATTGGTAGAGACTGCCCTTGTCAGAATCCTCACACATACTGATATCAGTTTCTTTCATAATCACCTTTGCTATCACATTTATTTGTTTTTGTCCATTGTTTTTGTCCATTGTCCATTGTTCAGCTCATTAGCTCAACAAATAGTTGAGGATCAGTGGTAGGGAACATGTTGTGCTGAGTGAATATCAACCAACCATACCCTGGCAATTCTCCATGATTTAGTTTCTCCAATATTCATTTAAGACACCTTAAAAAGAAGTTAAATGTACATAAAAATTGTTCCCACTAAGCATATCTGTCATTCATTTAACACACACACAAGTTTATAGTTCTAATCAATTATACTGTGTAAGTTGTTACATGTGTTTTACATACATAAATAAATATACTTTGATGCTTTAGGTGTAATTCAATATAATTCTATCATGTATCCTTCCTTGTATGCCCCATCTATGGGAATACAGATCAATACTAGTTTCTATTTGAAAATTGACCTTGGATGCCATTAATTTATCTGTTTTAAATTTTTCCTACTACGCTTTAGATTAATGCTTGGAGAAGCAATTTTAAACCAGATATTAACCTGTCTCTCCTCCTCGACCTCCATGGCTTTTAGAACTAGACCTATTTTGGGGTGTGGTGGGTGTTACTATTTGGGAATTGTCTGAAGGCACAAAGAATGAGGTTCTCTGTTACCATGGGTTATCAGTATGGGAGTGCAGCAGAGAGGAAAATCACCTAGTGATTATTCAAAAGAAAAGTATCTTGTCAGCAACACCACAGAAGGAAAAACAGAGTGGATATGCACCTACTTTTGTATTCTTATGCCACTGAAAGAATAACTTTGTAACACTATTGCTGGGAGGGGTGGGGTGTAGAGGGGAAGGAACGGTTGCTTCCAAGAACTATAATTTAGAAATATAGGACCTGTTTTTCAGACAGTTGAGGCCTGAGTTAACTGCCTGTTTATCTGCTTGCCTACTCTGAATATACAATTATCATCTGAGCAATTTCGCATTTTATCTATTTGCATTTTATCCATTTGTGTGTTCAAAGGGTCCATTTGATCATGCAGTTAGAGGCAACAGGGAGAATACTGTTAGTGACCAGATACTAAATGCAGCCCTTAGAGCATCATCGCTTGAGAAACACCGTGTAACATAGTTACTGTGTTGGTTGGATGAGCGTTCTTTTGCACGCACATGCACAGTCTCCTAATGATGTAGTTCCATCCCTATGGGAAGGACTCATGGCTTGGGAAGTACTTCTGAGGGGAGTTACATGACTGTTTATGCCTTCTGCCTCAGAAAAGAAGGAAAACTAGTGTTGTAACACCAACACCAGAAAGACACTGGGGGAGGGATAACTGCCATTGTAATCTCTTCAGCAATAAACAGACTGTTTCTTTTATTCAAAGAAAGTCCTCCATTCAGAAAGAAGAAATAAACATCACAGATACAAAATGGAGGGCCGTAACCAATCAACTGCAATCATTGCTTTAAAGCAAGTTTGTTTTCATCTCCTCTCCTTCACACTGACTTAATGCTGCTGGCTTTCATAATCAAACACTATAATTGCAAAAGGTGTGGCATAGAATTGGGACTGGGAGGATGGCAGGGGATCTGGGCCCTAAAAAGTGGTATTTTAAGAAGTGACCCCATGATGCAAGTTTGAGAATCACCATCTGAATTGAAAGACTGACTTTTTAGCTTGCTACAGAGGTGATCTAAATCATTGCTGCCTTAAAATCCATGGATCATGCAAAATTGGAAACTTCTTATAGATTTTGCTATGTTCTCTATTCTTTCCTCACGCTACAGCCAACATAGTGGCCAATCAATGCTTGAAGACCAAATAATTGTCTTACTTCCCCATCTCTTTTCATTGGTTTAATTAGCACTGACAGTGGAACCAATATTAAAGCAGAATGAGATGGGAAATGTACCCTTGAGGCATATTTCACTTGCAAATACATTTCTCTGATAAGAATGATGAACACCTTTTGAGAAAAGTTTGCAATATTTCAGTAAATCAATAACCTGGGAAACTGCATAAGAAAAGCAACATATACATGCAAAAAATAGGAATTCTACTGAGCTGCCAGTTTGATAGCAATCTACTTTTCTCCTGCAGGAAAAGATGACAAGAGCATATCCAAAATCTGTACGTGCATATAATAGATTTTATTTCTAAGAAGTGGAGATTCATGTTCCTTTGCACACCACTGATTTACATCACCCCTGTAGGAAGCTAAGAAGTCAGTCTTTACAAAGTTTAGTGAAGGCCACTCATGATGTTAACTGTTATCAATCAATAAATCCACTCATTACTCTGAGAATTGCACTGAAAATCTTAAGAAAATGCTTCAGTTTAATGAAAAAATTGTTTGAAACATGAATGCCCTAGGGCCACAATAACAGTTGAGCCCTAATTACTTGCTTGAGAGATGAAGCCAGGCATTGCATCAATTAAGTGAATGCTATGAAATTAAATATGGAATGCATCTCTCTGTGTAAAATATGCAGCAGTACACAGATGCACACAGAGTATGGCTACAATTGCAAATGGTAGGCAGCTAAAGCCATATTTGGGCATCCAATTATTACCCAAAAAAGCCACAGTACTGTTTCATTGTTTCATCACACACACACAATTTCTATGTATATATTATTCTCACAGCAAAATGACTGACCAAATATTATTTTATCAACTACAATTGGTTAATAACATAGTAAAAGCATTGTGATTGGTTAATAATTAAATCAAAATTATTAACCAGTCTCACAATGTTTTAATAACATGCTGCCAAGAGCCACAGGAGACACATTAAAGAGCCACGTGTGGCTCCTGCACCTCAGTCTGAGTATCACTGGCCTAGGGGAAGTGCACATAATGCTAAACCAATTCAGGGGGCAAAGCAAATACTCCCCTCCTCAATCTGCAAGCTTTGCTACCTGATGAACAGGAGGGACTCCAGTTCCACCTCCTTCTCTCACCATCCTTTCTGGAGCAGGTCGTTACTCTAGCAATGCTATCTAAAAGCTGTCCTCTACCACAGAGTGCAAGCAGCTGTGGCAATCAGTTGTACAGGAGTGAACAGGAAAGTGAAAAGTTTCTTTAATCTCCTCCACCTTTGTGTCCCATGAAGGGGCCAGCCACAGTTTAGCCCATAGTGGGTACGGAAAAGATAGTGGGAGGAAAAATTGGTGGCAGCAGCCCAGTATATGACTAATAGCAAAAAAGACAGTGGACTGCATCAAAAGAAGATGAGAACAGAAGTGAAGGAAGAGATAAGACTTTGCAAAGCTCAGCTGGCTCTTACCCAGGATAGCTAAATATTGAGTTCTCTTTCCTGTATTGTGTGCAAATCAGAGCATCTAAGGGGATTAAGTGTTAAGAATATTTGATGAGAGGAAAAGCTAAAGGTGTTGCACTTATCCTCATTGCAGGAAAGATTATTTACAGCAACCTACATATGTTTTTATTATTAGGAACAGGTTTTGAGAAAGCTGAACAAGGTTAGCTGTTACCACCTGTGTGGGAGTTGTTTGAGAGTACCAGGGGGCACAATAGGTAATAGACACATGGAATAATCTTCTGATCACTGACTGGACTAATTATGCTATGAAAAATATTGTGGCGAGCACATGTAATAGAGCACCTCTCCTGATTTCTTCTTATTTTTATTAATCCTGAATACGAGACTGAAGTGTTCCTGAATGCGGTGCCCCCTAAACTTTTTTAACAGTTGCTTTAAAAGTTGTTAGTAATTTCCTAAAAGTTACCAAGAAACATGCAACAGTCTAATAAAAAAATGTTACTAGAGGTACTGGGCCTGATTCTGTTCTCACACAGATTTTATTCCAGTGTAACTTCACTGATACCAATTAAATTACTCTTCGTTTACACCAACCTCAGTCAGATCTGAAACAGACTCACTATAGGTAAATTTAGAATTACTGGATATGATGTGTATTTCCCATAGTTTTTGGCACAAATTTACTAAATCAAATTTCTAAACTGCCAACTATCTTCATAACTTTGGATTTTGGGTCCCATTAGATCCAATTATTCCTCTATTTCTGCCTGTTATTGAGAAATATTTCTGCAATGCTAATAAAACATTACTGAAGTGGCAAATCACTGTTGCGAAAATTAGAATAAAAGATTACAGCATCATTGCATAACAGAATTGTAATAGCATTCGGATGTGAATGCAGGTAGAAAAGTCTTAAAGTTTGGTGATGTGAAGTTTCACTTTCCAACTTAAGCTCAGAGCGATTACAGCATATCATATAACTTGTTGAATGATTTCTTCCTGGGTGGTGGGGGGAGGAAAGAAGGGGGACTGAGGTTTAAAGAGGCAAGAAGATTTGTTGGGAAGGAGATAATTCAAGAAAATGGGTCAACATAAATGAAAAAATCGCCCACTACCTTCTCCACCCTCAACTTGGGAAAACTGACAGGAAGGGACAAAAAGACCACTGACATCAGAGGTGCAGAAAGAGTGGATGCAGGAGTATATGGATATGCAGTTGGAGAGGTACACTTGCCAACCATGTCCTTTTATCTCCACAAAGTCTTCACAGATATTAATTGATTGGCTTATCATTGATACAGATTTTGACTTTGCAAAATTGTTTCTGACTCACTACTTACAGTTTGCCTTTGACCTTCACTTACGGGAACCAGTTTGATTTGCCTAATTTGTTTCCTCATGCCAACCAGTTTTAATCCTCCTATCCTTGCCTTCACGCACTCCCTTCTTCACCAGTTTGCATCTTTCTTTAACAGCCAAGGTGGACCTACTGTAGCCCTTAGAATGTAAATTTCTTAAGGCAGGAGATGAATTTTGTTCACTTCTGAAGCATCATTCACACTTATGGCACTTAAATGATCCTAATATAATAATGATGATGCCAGATAAACTTTTACTTTGACAACTTTGCCCCTTATTCACCTTCAGAATACGTACTGCTGAGAAACATGCAGCACTATTTATTATAATGATATGCTCTTACCTTCCCTGTAAAGCAGCTGGAGATCTACTGAGAAAAAGCACTGTTTAAGAGCTAAGGATTATTAATTATTATTATTATTAAGAGTCTAAAAAGTATAATTAGATTGTGGTTTATCCACAGTCCCCTGAGCCCAGAGTTAATTTTATTACAGAACTAATACAACACAGTGCATGTCATAAATGACAATGACAGTGCTATGTTCTCATGCCATGCCTTGTATATCACTGAAAGTTACAATGCCGACAACTACAAATATAATAAGATAAAATCTGTATACCACACAAAGTGGTTTTATTCAGGATTGGCCAGTAGGTATTAAACTGGGATGATACTTGTCCTCCCAGCTCCATCTCCTGCTGGTCTAATCCTCTCCTGGCCTGGTCACTGCCTTCACTCACACTATTCACAGATCTCTGGATCAACATGAAGCCTTCTTCAGGCTCTGTGGGGAAGAGGAAGATATTCCAATGGAAGCACCTGACCATTCTTCCTGTTTACAAGGTGTACCCTGAACAACTGAGAAATACAATGCAGTTTGCTTCACCTGTCCCAGCTGGACTAAAAATGTACTTATTTAGCAATCTCAGAATGGCCATAGATATTCAGAGAGAAAAAAGTGTAACAAACAGAGGACAGTAAACTAGAAAAACAATTCTAACCAATTGCTGCTGATTCAGAAATACAGATTAGAATCAAGCAGAAGCTTGTTATCAGTACTTCTGTGGTCCACGAGGAACATTTTGCAGCACCTGAGTTGATAAAATGATGATGTGCATGGCACATGTGAGTACACATGCAGAAGAATGCTATCCAGAAGCCAGGCTGGCTGTGTAGAGGAGAAGATAGACAAATGCCCATGTTGCTGATATTTGGGAGAATGGAGCCCTTAGACTGTCTGTAAAACCAGGAAAAGCTATTTCATCCAATTCTTTGGTGCATCTTAAATTCAAACCCTGCCTAAAACCACTGAACTCCTATGGTTTAGTTGATTTGTTTGTTCTTACTTCAAGCAATCCCTTTTTTACTTATGAAAAAAGTCTAATCTTTACAGCTTTCAGCCTTTCTAGTTCTTGATTTATTGGTAATCTTAGCTCAGCAATAGCATATATACCGTATTCCTTCTGCATTAATGACCTTTGATACTGGTTGTGATGGAAAAAATAGTTACATAGGACAATTCAGTGTCACCTGCCCACCCTGAGTATTTGCAAAAATCATCTTTGTCTGGAAAGGAAGTGTTTCTTCTCTTTACTTGTGTGCTCCCCTAACTCCTTCAGGAAATGAGGAGCGCTGGCTTTTCCAACAGAGATGATTAAGTGGCTTGGTGGAAAATTACATAGCATCGTACATTTTAATCCAGTTGAATAAAGCTATAGTCCTGTGGTGATCCCCACTTTGGTTCTGCAGTTTCATAATATTAGAAAGTGGCACAGTTGGTCTGGCAGAGACACTATATATGGTAATTGCATACAGGCTAAGTGTTTGCAAATTTACGGTGCTTCATCATCCACTTTCTTTCTTCCATCTGAGGTCAGCATACAAAACGTGCTGAAGGTGACTTGTCTAAACTACAGCAGCTTGAGCACTCTCCAGTCTCCACACAAGCATGTCCCATCATTTTTAAATGAAGTTCGTGGAGCCTTGTTGTTGTACCTTCAGAAATGACATTCAATGGTCTGGATTCTGTCAAGAAGCATCTTATTTTCTGATGATTTGGTTCTTATGCAATAAAGCCGCAAAGAAATAATATTTTCAGTCCGTCAACATTCAGTGGAAAGCAACAAGAAATTTTCTCTTTTACCCATATACACTGAATCAACATGGTGCTGAGAAGAAATAGCTAGGTATTTTATCTAGTCACTTCAGTTTTTGACTCATGATGGTTCTTGTAAGAATTGGAGTCAACTGATACCTACCACTGCCATGTGACAGCAGTAATACATTTTGTAACCCTGACCCATGACAAGTGATTGGGACCAGGATATAAAGATTATGTTCTTACAGTCACTTGTGTCACACCTTTATTACAGTTCTAGACAAAACAGTCCCCCTCAGTTCCAGGGCAATAGTTTGGATCATGCACCTGTTGTCCTTGCCACAAAGCTTGCTTTTCACAGGTTTCACCCTTTAGCATTTAGAGTACAGGCACTGCATGTGTAGTTACACACCCATAGTGAAAGGCAGATTATGTCCATACTTGTCACTGTGGTGTGTAGCTACACAGAACAATGAAAGGCTCTGACAGTGGAGAGGCAGAAGGGAGCTACCAGAGCCTTTCTCCATTGTTTGAGCCTTTCCCCACAGCAGAAAAAGGCTCCAGCAGTGGGACACTAACTACACTGTTAAAAATAGCAGTGTAGACATGGAAGGCACTGCTTGGGTGTGTAAAGAGCTGTGTAGGGTATATGCCCTGGGGGTTTAGGTGTGTAGGCAACTCTACTCTACTTGCCTAAACTGTGTCTTAGACATTTTTATACCCAGGCTAGCTGGATGTGCAGTGTCAATTTTACCTGCTACCGTAAATGTAGACTGTAGCCTTTAAGGAAAATACAACTTGCTTGGTTCCTGTATCTGATTGTTACTGTCTAGATTTGTTTTCTATTGTATTACTTCTCTCCCCTCCACTCCATCTCCCAAAAAATTAAAATATCAACTTTTCTTTGGCCATGATTCAGTAATATATGTGAGCAAGTGTCTAACTAAGCATGTGAGAGTCCTATTTACTCATCTGCTGAAAGTTAGGCACATGCTTAAATAGATTGGTGAACAAAGGCCTTAAAGAGAAGGAAAGCTATAAATTAGATGGTTTAATTCTTCAGAGTCTTCTGCTCAAACAATGCATTTTTCTTTATACCTATTCTCCTTCGTGCTGAATTGTGAGTTCTCTGCTTCCCCCATCCCTTTTAAACAACAGAAATCACTCTCTATGAATAATACTGCAGGTATATAATAAAGAAAACTAGCACCAGCAATTGCACAATACCAGCAATTAGCACTAAAATCTCTAGTGCATTTACATGGCTATAAAATTATTTCAGAGCCAAACTGTGAACTCCTTTTTCATATTGGACATGCTGGAGAGAATAGTCAGAATTTTCAGAAGTGGTCAGCACCTATAATCAGGATCTGACTTTCAAAAGGCTTAGCGTATTGAGTACCAAAAAAGGCCAGATGCTCCACTTGCAACTGGAATAGTTTCCTGCTTCATTTGCTTTGTGATTTTGAATTATTCAAGATTGGTGCTAATCAATGGTCGATCATGAAAAGAAATATTGTTGGCGGGTGGGACAGTAACATTTGCCATCCTACTACTTTATCAGCACTACAGGTTGGTAGGATTGTTACTTTTCTCTTCTTCCCAGGTCTCCTTTCTCTGAGAATTATTATCTGAATACATGTTGTTCCCAGGATATTAGAGACAAGTTGGGTTAGGTAATATCTTTCATTGGACCTGGACAAGAGCTTTGTGTGGGTTGAAAGCTTGTCTCTCTCACTAAGAGAAGTTGGTCCAATAAAAGATATTACTTTACCCACCTTGTCTCCCTATTTGAACAAAGGGAGAACAAAGTAATTGAAATACTAGCCATAGTCTAGTTCAGACTTACATTCTAAAAAGTCCTGTGATGCAAAACTGAGGGGCACACAGTGGCTAACCTTTTAGTATTATGTTCCATTAGAAATTTTAAAAAACTCTTGTAATTGTTTCCCTGGTGTGGTAACATAGGTATGTATGATGGGGTGAATCTCCTTTTATCTGTTAGCCAGCAGACAGCCTCTAATAAGGTGAGTTGAGTTGTACCTCCCTGTTTTCAGGTTCTTGTGTATTATCATTGTGAATTCTAAGAAATTAAGTAGAGTTACATGGCAACCTTCAGAAGTGTATTTTCTGTTTTATCTAACTTCTCTGTATGCCGTGAAATGGAACAGACTCTAGAAGATGATGGAGATTTAACCTGGAGTCTAGGGAGAAATGCTGCCTAGAGGAACATGAAAACTAGAGGTGTACAGACCCCTGAGCAAACCCATCTGTAATCTTCTCATAACTTCCCGAGGGCACAAGGCAGAAGATCAGACCATGGAAGGGACTAATTGTGACCCTTGTCAAACCTATCCTGGAAGAGGTCAGTGATAGTGAAGATCTTGGCTTTCCTGGCTGAGACTCTACCTCTTGCAACAAAAAACAAACAATCAAATTCTGAAAAATGCATAACGTATTCTTTTCTTATGGGAAGGCAGGAGAGAATTAGTGCTCTATCCCAGATCCTTTATTCAGTAGCAGGGCATGCTTCAAGGCACACACTGTGCTTGAAGGGAGTGGATAACTCAGTTTAATTAGAAAATAATCAGCAATGAGCTCATTTGTGCTCCTTTCTGTGTCTGACCCAAATGAGATGAGAGTCTGTTACATTTCAGCTACAGACCTGAGCTCTAGCACAAATATAGAGCCTTATGCTTTCAGCCCTGTAGGCCCTTGCTTCAATTCCTGGTGATGGCCAAAATAGCAGCTATCATATCTAAATGGAAATTGGAATAAATATGAAAGAAATGAGAAGACAAATATCTCCAGCCTGGATTTCCTACAGTGTTAAACATAACTGTCTTGAGAAGAAAAAAAAAAGTAAAATTTGCCTTGTATTTCCTCACCTCACATAGCAGACTGCGGGGAATGGGGAGAGATATCAGGGCAGAAATATTTTAAAATATTCCAATAATCTTCTCCACTTTCTCAGTGCTGACAGAGTGTCCAGCAAACATTTTACTTTAAATATCTTATTATATATCCTAGCATGAAGAACGGCAGGAGGGAAAAAAACGGAAAGCATTACTAGTCATGATTCTATTTATCAACAGTCAGATGCATTTGCATGTTCTCAGGGTATCCCATCTCAGCTGTGTTCATTTAAATATACATTCACCAGTTACAGTTGCTGCTTTTAAGATGAAAGGTTGTGACACACTGCACCCCCATATACACACTTATGGTGTGTTTGTGTATCATTCATGCTCACCCTCAAAGTGTAATTGTGTATTGTTTAATGCAAAGTGTGTCATGTAAGATGTTTTTGGAATGCTCATGACATCCTGAACATTTTTGTTATAGTTGTAAGAAGCACGCTATGTCACATGTATGGTTATCAGGCTTTGCTATGTAATGTTCCCAAAGGTGTCTTTCACAGCTTGAAGTAGATTCAGGCAAAATTCTAAAGAGCTGAGGATAAGTTTGCACCTCACTAAGGCATGCATAAAACAAATGAGCTCTTCCAGGAACAACGGACTAGTCTAAGCATCAATAAGGGAATACTCGCTGACTCAGGTAGGGAGGAAGCCGTACAAGGACATTGTTTGTCAGCTGACCCTGAAAGGGGTGGCCAAGGCCCCAGAGGGGAGCGAAGGAACCTGTTAAAAAGGAGAGGTATTTTACAATCATTCTCTCTCTTCCACCTCCATCTGCAAACACCATCAACCAACTGAAACACTGATCACAGTGGGAGGGCCTGGCTGGAGGCAGACCAGCCAGCCTGTGGTGAGAATCAGCTAAGACTGTAAGGTTGTTGAAAGTGTTACACTTAGTTTCGAATGTGATTTGCCTTTTATTTACTTTTGATCAATCTGACCTGCTTTTCTCTGACATAATCACTTAAAATCTTTCTGTACTTGATAAATGTGTTTGTTTGTTTTATCTAAAGCAGTGCATGCGGTTTACGGTGTGTTAAGATGCCATTTGAAGTGACAAGGCTGGTGCATATTCATTTCTTTGATAAATTGATGAGCTTGCTGTGCACAGCACTGAACATTGTAAGACGGCAGTTCCTAGGGTTCCATCTGGAACTGGTGGTGTCAGTTAGGGTCACACCAGTGCATGATCGATCCCAAGAGTGGCTGGCTTCCCTCACTCACTTAGCTGAGAACAGCTTGCTTGCTGCAGGCTATGCGTGGGCTGATCCAGGGTTCACAGAACGGGGCAGGTTAAGATGGGCTCCAGGAATGAGGGAGTGACACGGCAATACACCTGTCCAGATTGCAGAGGGGAACGTCACGGTGGTGCAGTGAGCGCAGATGTATAACCTGTTACTCTGAATGAAGTTCACCCTTTAAGCACTGATATTTCTGATTTGAAGTGAGCCAAAAGTGCAGTGGCTAAGCACACTCAGGAGAAGGTCACAGTTTTATTGTTTTCTGTTTGTTTATTTTGGGTGAGGGAAATAAGCACAAGAACAAGGCCTACCAGTGAGACAGCTTCAAACCTGGAACTTGCAAGGATAGAATCAGAGCAGAGAGGAAAAGACCATGAGTTTCAAAAATGGCAGGCAGAAATGAAGCTGAAAGAAGGTGTGGCCAGGGAAACTGAGGAAGACGCCCACAGACATGCCTTACAACTGAAGCAGCAAGAAGAACAGCAGCCACGGAGACGTGCGTTAGAATTAAAGCAGCTAGAAGATGAAGAGAGAACCCACCAGAGAGTCATGGAGGACAAGGAGCAGGAGAGAAGATACCACTTGGAGATGATGGATGAATATGGGAGCATCCCAGATATTCCTACATCCCCAGTGTCGCACTCCCCTCTTAAAGCGCCCTTTATAAGCTGTGTCCTGCTTACAAAGAGACAGACTGCATTGAGGATTACTTCACTACTTTTGAAAAGCTCTGTGAGATGCACAAGATTCCTGAGGACTGACAAGTCCCCACCCTCATTGCAAAACTGTCTGGTAAAGCTTTGTCTATGTTTAATGAAATGCCAATTGAGGGGGCTGTAAGGTATGCTGCATTTAAGAGGGCTGTCTTGAAAAGATTTCAGATTACTCCTGAAGTGTATAGAATAAAATTTAAAAATCTTAAAAGGGATACAGAAATGATTCATAGCGAATATGCTTATAAATTGTGTGCTATGTTAAAGAAGTGGGTGAAAGGAAAAGTGGGAGAAAGGTGAAAGGAAAACAATCAATTCTTTGACCTCATAGCACAAGAAAAGTTTTTAAGCATGTGTACAGATGATGTAAGGAATAGCCTGTGGGATAAAGATTTGAAATCTGTAATAGAAATGGCTCCATTGCAGATGCCTTTAAGCAAGCACTGATGTCTAAAGGCCATAAGCCTCAGAAAGAGGGGCATTAAACCAGTTTTAAAAGGGCAATCACCCTCCCACCCCCCCAAAGAGCTCTTCCTCTCCTGGAAAACTCCACCATAGACTACCTATGAAAGAGAAAGCCCCTAGGAGATGTTATCGATGTAACTCCACTGAGCAACTGAAAAATCAGTGCTTGGAGCCGAAGGAAAATAACTTTCCCTTCACCCCCCAGCCCAAGTGAATGTAGTGATTCTAACTCCTGAGACCCAGGAGGCGGCCACCGTTTACATGACTGGCTTTGTGGGTGTGGGCTTCACAGGGGGAGACAAGGAGGTTATCAAGGGCATCAAGTGAAATGGCAAGGAGGCTGTAGGATGGAGGGACTCGGGCACACATCTTTCTCTAGTCAGGCTAGGGTGGGTGCTAGAGAGAGAGACATGTTACCTGACCAGAAAGCATTAATCCAAGTAGTGGGAGGGTGGTAGAATTTATGTACCCGAGGCTAAAATGCAGGTAGAATGTGAAGGGTTGGGGAGCAACCTAAGGGTGGAGGTACTGGACAAGGTCCCCACCAAAATGCTAATTGGGAATGACTTTCCTCGGGTGGCTGAGGCCATTACAGTGGTGACCCGCAGTCAGAAGGTGCATTATGCTGGGACCCGAGAGGGAAAGGGTAAAATCCCAGCAACTGCTGAAGGAAAGGGAGAAAATCTCCTGGACTCCTGTGTAGCAGGGGGAAGCAGCATGCTTTTAGGTTGGGGGGCAGGGAGGAGACAGTTGAGACCAGTTCCTGCACTGCAGCTGAAGGCAGCATCTCCTTGGGGAGGGGGGTGAGAGGATTGCCTGCCAGGGAGAAAACTGTCCAGGTTGTAAGCTGCCAGCAGCTGTACAAGGGACAAACCCCACTCTAGGGAACATAGGAAAATGTGTCCCGGAGGGGAACCCAGAGAAGGAAGTTAAGGACGAATAGGTGGGAGCTCAGAAATGTCTCCTCACTGACCACTTGGGAGAGAACGCCCAGGACAGAGTGGCTGATTCAGGGTCTCCACACCCAGATATTCAGCCTGCGGCTCAGGTTTTGGGAGGGGCCATGTGGCTGGCTTTCTGGAGGGAAGCAGTCACACAACTGACCTCTGAGGCATAAAAGAGGGATTGAAGAGATTTCCCAAACTCCTGTTCCATTTTTTCAGGACGCTTACTTTGATATGCTGTTGGAAATTAGCTCTGCCACTTTGAGACAGGATCCAGTTTCCACTGAAGAAGAAGAAGGTGTCTGTGAGCATGCGATTGACACTGTTGACAGAGGGGAGAGGGGCTTCCCCCAGGCTGGTAAAACACTGAGAGCAACTGAAAACAGAGGGCAACTGGGAACAAAAACACCTAATCAGAATGCACATACAACCCTGAGAGAATAAATCATAACCCCTGGGAAAAGGGGGTGGGGAATAATTCAGTGCCTGGAGAAGGGAACACCAGGTAAATCCAAGGAGAGAGATGGATTTTCTGCACATGTACAGTCCTGGGGTTGGGGGACAAATCCACAAAGGGCCTGCCAATGGGCAGATTTCCCCCTTCCCTCCCCACTCCCCCTAAATCCTTATCTCACCAGATCCTGAGGCACCAAAATCCCAAGGTCCCAGGTAAGGGAAACACTGGATGGAAAGAAAAACCACGGACTAACCACATGCAAGACTCCAATAAGCAGCTGAATGACACAAGGTGTATTAAACCAACCAACCTCAAAACCAGACTGCCTGAACAGAGGGTGTATTATAACAAAGATACTTGTAAGGGCCCATCTATGATAACCAACTCAGTATTAATGCCAAACATTGTGATGAGAATTTGAATATTCATGATAAACTTTCTGGTAATATACATTATGCTCAAATTTTTGGAAAACCCTTTGAACATGCTATAAATGGCAAATGGGGAAACTGAGCTGGCTGCCTCATGGATTTGTTGGCTAAATGCCAAAAGAATCTTGATTTACTGTCTCTGGGTTAGCCAGTGGCTATCCCTCCTGCAGCCTTAGAAGAAGGCTATAGACAACAAAATGAAATTCAAAAAGAGAAATGCAAGGTGCTATGCTTAGGGAAGAAAAACTAAATGCACAAATACAGAATAATACAGAGGATAACTGGCTTGGCAGCAGCACTTCTGATAAGGATCTGGGCTTTGTGAAGTATCACAACCTCAACATGGTAAAATGTTCCAGAGGGGTAGCCGTGTTAGTCTGTATACAGCAAAAACAATGAGAGTCCTGTAGACCTTAAAGACTAACAAATTTCTGTGGGAATAAGCTTTCGTGGGCTGCAACACACTTCGTCAGATGCAACCTCAACATGAGTTGTCAATGTGATGCAGTTGCAAAAAAAAGGAAATGCAATTTTAAGTTGCATTAACGCAGGCATAGCATGCAAGTGATGGGAGGTGGTAGTGTTTCTCTACTTGGTGCTGGTTAGGCCTCAGCTGGAGTACTGTGTTTCTAATTTTGGTCACCAATGTACAGAAAGGATGTAGAGAAATTGGAAAAGATCCAGAAATGAGTGACAAAGCCGATCAAAGGGATGAAATACGAATCATCTGAACAATGGCTGATAGAACTGGTTATGTTTTGTTTGGAAGAGAGGAGATTAAGGGGGACGTAGCAGTCTCCAAATACTTGAAATTCTGCCATAAAAAAGATGGTGAAGAATTGTTCTGTCATGACAGAGAGGACAGGACAAGAGGCAATGAGTTCAAACTACAGCAGAGCAGTTTTACATTAAATGTCAGGAAGAACATTTGTCAGAAGAATGACTCTAAGAACTGTAGGACAGTGGAACAGACTACCTTGGGAGGTCATGGAAGCTCCTTCTCTGGAGATTTTCAAAAGGAGGCTGGATAGCCATTTGACTTTGATGGGTTAGAGTCAACAAATCCTGCATCTTGGTAGGGGTTAGGTGAGATAACCTTGTGGTCCCTTCTAACCCAAGGATTCTAGGATTCTATCTTTTCCAAAATCCTCTCCTGACCTTCCTCCCAAGATGAACTCTTCTTATTCAGAGGACCTATAGTTACCTTATTTCCTATATTTCTTTTAAACCATTTTCAAAGAAACCCATTTTCAATGCACAATTATTAAAAAAATCCACCATCACAACCTCTGCCAAAGTTTGGGGATGAAGGCAATCTAGTCCTGAAGCTGTATTTCTGATTAACTGCTCATCTTCTTTTCTTCACATGTTCTAGCATCACCCTTAGTTTCATTAATTTTTCATTTTCTGTCCATGGGAAACATTTCAGGCATATTTCCCTTACTCTCCCTGAAAAACATTGTGACAAAAGAATCATTTCATTTTCTAGCAATATCCACTTCATTTGTCACCAAGATACCGCTACGATCCCTCAAGATGCTTACTTTGTCTCTCTTTCTCTCTGACCTGCAGCTCCTTATATATTTGTAAAGAATTTTCTATCCTCACAGTTTTTGCAATTCTCTTCATTTTTAATATCTGAAACAGAGCCATCTGTTCAATGCAGGAGGAAACTGTTAAAGAGAAAAGTAGGGAGATGCTCCTATTGGAATTTTACTTTAAGCTTTTCATCTCACTTTACAGTTAGCAGTGTCTCCCTCATGATTTGCTTTCATTAGATAACTTGATATGTTGGTTTAAAGTATTATGCTAATATGATGGCTGTCATACTAGGGATTGAACTAGGGACCTCTAGAGATAACACAAGAGCTACTATAGTATCAGCTGAAGAGCCAAGGCTCTGAAGTTGGCGGTTGTAACAACTTATGTCCTCTATAGATTGGTGCAGATGGAGACCTGTAACACACACTCATTAGTAGGTTACAGTATCATAAGGTGAGTTTCCTTAAAGTTCTCCACTTCCCTACACAAAGATTGGACTCTTCCAACCACAGCACACACAGCTTTAAGGTTCTGTCCGGTTAACTCAAGGCAGAAAGGAAAACATCATATTAAATCCATTAAAACCAAACAATTTTTAACAGTCTCCAGCATATACAATATAAACCAACGATGAATGAATTCCCGTGTTCAAGGATTTGGTTTGGAAAATCATTTTTTTCAAAAAAAGTCCAAAACGCATTTGAACAAGCCAAACTTTCCAGATGTATAAAACTGGGATAAAAATCTCATACAATCAGGCCTTCTCTTGATATCCTGGTGGTAAATGTGATATAAAAACCTACATGGACAGAGAAATAAATATCTGATGTTATTTATTTCCCAGACATCCTTTCTAGTAATATTTTTTGCACTTCTTTTACAAGTCCTGGGGGAAAAGATTCAGTTCAGGTTTGGTATCAATAAAAGAACTAGCTTGAATCTTGTCTAAAGCCAGATTCCCCTGCCTCTGCCCCATCTAAACTTATTAACAGGATAATGAAACGTAAGAGGAATGACTGGCAATATTCAGAATTGTCACATTCACAGATGTCCTTTTCTGCTCTCAGGCTTCGGTCCCTCACAAAAAGACAAACACTGTCACCTCCCCTCTTTTCATAATCTTCTTCCTCTCCCCTCCAGAATTCTTGTCAGAGTCCCTTTTTTTCTATTCTCACTGCAGCAGATCTGGTCAAATAAGGGTTTTCATTAAATATTTTTTTTTCCTTATTGACAGATCTTAAAACTTTCAACCAGTTCTCACACAGGCAGAGTAGAGGAAGAGAAAACCACTAAAAGAAGAGAAACGCTGTTTTTAACCAGTTACACTTTGTAGCTTTTTCTTTTCCTGCTTATTATATCTTGTTTGTTTTGACTCTTGACTCTTCTTTCTCATGTCAGTGTCATGATTCTTCCAGATGATATTAGTTTTTATAGCTCCATGGCCTGCTAACTGTGGAGTTTAAGAAGTGGGGTGGGTAGGGGGTGGGTGTATACATCTGAGGTTCAGGGCACACTCCTCCAGTAACTAAACTGTTACAATTGTCACTTGTAGTTTCAATTCTGCCAAAAATATTTCTTAAAAACTCTACTGAAGGGATATGGAACTTCTCAAAGTTTTCCTCTTAGAGAAGGAGATTCACACCCAAGCAATACAAGTGTTTTAGCATTATTAGTCTTGCGTTCTAGCCACATTCTTCATGGTACGACACCTCAGTGGAAAAATTAATAGCTTGTATTGTGACACTTGTGAAAGAAAATTAATGGAAAACTGGCAGCCTAATTTCCTCAGGCAAGTGGCTTTATAATGCGTAATAGGTTAATTTAGGGATCTCAGACAGAACCATTGCCTAAGAAATAGTGAAAAATGTATTGAAATACACTGAAATAAAACCAATATCAAAATAGGAGAAAAATGCCTCTTGCTGAGAGCCCCTGGAAAATACAAGTAGAGAGGAGACACGGTGCTCTTTTAAAGGTTTAGTCCATTTTGTGTTTAAGTCTTGAGAAGGCTTTATTAGAGTGTTTAATCTGTGCTTGTTCCTGACGTTCCAAGACGACAGTGCAAATAAATACAAACACAGAGATTAAATTGTCAGCTTTTTTTCATTCACTATATAACTGTAGAATATACACAAAAGTGGGGTCCCAATCTGGCTGAGGTCTCTAAGTACTACCACAATATAAATGGGAAATAAAATAATAATCACAACAACATGCAAACAACACTTGCTTCTGGTAATGGCATTCCTAGCCTGAATACAAATTGAAGTGGAATCCAGAAGTTGACTGTTTCTAGCAAATTAACATACTGCACAGTAGAAATCCTCTGCCAAATGTGGTGAATTTGGGCCCTGGTACAGCAAAGCATTTGAGCACGTGTTTAAATCAACCCACATTTAGCAAAGTGCTTAAATCTCAACGATTTGAAATTAAGCACGTGCTTACCTGCTTTGCTGAGTCAGGGCCTTGGAGAGTATGGTCCAAAAATATCGTAGGCTGTGCAGGAGTCATTGCATGTAAACTGCATTTTTCCAGAGCATTAACACAAGGGACAGGAAATAGCTAGGAGATCTAAAACTACTATTATTCACTCACTGATGCATACCTTTATTGCTTTTATAGTTTCAACATGACCTTAACTTCAAACTTTTGTCTCCTTGTGCCAAAACAACCTCAGTAATATTTAAATATAGGGGGTTTGGATTTTATTATTTAGTCTAAATTAAATAAATTAAATTAATTAAAATAAATGAAATTAATTTTAAAATTAAAATTAGTCCAAAATTAAAACTTTCCTTTCTACGCTCTTCAGTGCTATTCTCAAAAAAATATCAGTAGAAAAATCATTTCAGTTTAAAATAACATTCCTGACACATTCCTGTCAACTGTTTCATCAGTAGCATAAGTAGGTTCTATTAAAGCAGATATGGGATTTTCACTTCTTTGATGTGATTCATACTCCATGGCGAAAGGAAAAAAGAAAACCTTGCCCATATGTGCATGACAGATCACTGTAGTTTGTATTGCTTTTCCTCCTCTAAAGCTTTTTCAAGGAAATATTGCTTCCACTAAATCAGCAGCTGTAAGGGAGCCATGGTAAAATTTTTTTCCTCTAGTGCTTCCTCAAATTTCTCACTTCCAAAGATTAAAGTAATATAAAAAGACCCGAAAGTCCCTTTGGCTTGGAGAGAATACTGGGCTGCCAGCAGGTTCTTACATGTTGGAGTTCTAGGGTTATATACCTGGTGATTTAGCTGAATGACTTCCACTGATTTTAATGGTGGTAGTTCACCTGAACCTTTGCGCTCCACACTGAGTTCATTAAGCCCTTTAATATATGGTGAATAAGTGCTAGTACTTCTGCTGTTTAGGAGCAACTCTCTCTTTGTGTACTCTTAGAACGTGAAAACCATAAAGTAGGAATGAAGATACAATACTGGTTCAGAAGCAAACAAATATCTGTACAGACCTAGCATATAGGTGTTAGCTAATTGTGAAGTAAACTGCATTTTTCTAGAGCTTTCACAACAGGGAATAAAAATAGCCAAGAGATCTGAAATTACCATTATTCACTCACTGACTCATACCTTTATTGTTTTATAGTTTCAACGTGAGCGAGAAAATCTATTACAAATGTAGTGACAGGCTGCCGAATGCTAAGGGGTACCTTAAAAATGTTCTTTTGGCAATGCACATGAGAATCCTTGCCTTCGTTGCACTCATCCAAGACATACAGAGGTTCCACCTTCTTTCTCATGCGAATCCACTGATCCTCCCTTCACCTACCAAATTCCATTCATGCCCCCAACTCTCTCAACTCACTGCAGGAAAACATTTTTTTCTGGGAGAACTAAATAAAGAGGAATAACTTGCCTAAAGTAGTTATTTAAATAGGGGCTCTGGTTTTAATCCTCACTTTCATCTGCAAAGTAGGCAATGCTGCTAATAGTTGAAGTAGAAGTTTGCTTAAAAAACCAAGCTCTTACTTAACAGAATGAGATCTGAATTCAACCATCACTCTTTCATTTACTGGATATGCTGTTTACTGAAAGCATTGCTCTAAACATGGAGGAGCTAGGATGCTCCAAGGCAACTCAAGAACTGGTTTCTTTTCAAGAAGAGAAGACTTCTTGCCAGATAAGCATCTCTCCGTCTCTTCTGATTCCTTTCCCTTAATGTCCCGCCTTTCCCTTTACTCTCTCCACAATCCTTCAGTTTCGAGCAGTGGTACAGAAGTCATTGTGTCAACAGCAGTTGCCATGTTGATTTAAAGAAGATGCTGTAGCAAAATATTGAAAGGCTCAGCCTGAAAATAAAGGCCTCTTATTTTTTGGTCTTCAAGGGCCGTCTTCTCTTTTTTAACACCTTTATTTTCAATTCTTTCATTCCTTAAGGGCTCATATCATAACAACCCGCAGCTTGGTTGAACAAGACCTGGAACTGGTTCCTTTTAGACACAGTGAAAATTGTTACCAGTGGGACATAGTAAAACAGTGACTACAAAGACTTAATTCCGACCATGAACTGAAGGGTTCCAGTCTCTGTGATCTCAGAAAATACTTTTGTGTTGCCATAGTGCCACAGACTGTCCTGTCAGCCAGCAAAGACTCTTTGTAAGAAAAACATGAGAAAGGTAGAAAACCATGTTTGAACTTTTGCCTCAACAGCGCCTTTTTAAATTGGAGCTCTGGGCAGCCACACATATTTCTTACCTGACAGTCTCCTTTGCCTTCACCCTTGCAGAGATGGATATAAGTAAGAGGCCTAAGATTTACCAACATAAAACCACTTCTGAACTGATTTACAATAAGTATTTTCAGGATACTTTTGCATCTTGCCTGTTCCTCATGCATCACCAGCTAGACTGGTCAAATATGCTGATTAGACATAAATTAAGTTACTCAATAAGTTTTATTAACATTTTTGTGTGTTATGGCTTTTGGTTTTTAATTTGAGATGCAACTTACTGCTTTACCCATCATTTCCTTTTCTTTTCTTTGTCAGTTTTTAATGATGTTTTAGTCAGTCAGCGTCATATTTATCTTATGCAGACATAAAAGGATTAACTAGCATCCTTTCAAAATGTCATCTGCTTAAAAGAAATGTCAACAGTTGCAAAGCCCGCAGTGCTCATCACACTCTGACACTTAAGGGGTACAATTTAATGGCTATATAGAGAGCCATGTGGGTCATCTTGTCAAGCCCCATAGATAAGTGAAGTTCAATACTGGAAGTAGAAAATGCCTTTTAACAAACAATTAAAATCATCTATCCCTGCAACACTAGATCCTTACTTAGGAAATGTGTACAGTTTTTGTGGCAGCTCCCTGAAGAATAATTTAGAGGTGATGGGAGGAGTGATTCAGGGATAGTAGGGTTGGTCCTGCTTTGAGCAGGGGGTTGGACTAGATGACCTCCTGAGGTCCCTTCCACCTCTAATAATCTATGATTCTATGATTGTATGAAAAGAGGAATTAAAGGAGACTAAAGGCACAACATGTGGGTCACTGCTTCTATTTGATCCATATGTTTAGGGATAGTACCAAGCATGAGAATGGCAGAAGAACATGGACTTTGGTTGCATGATCAGAAGCTAGGAAAGGAGGCAGCACAGTGGTAGAAGGAATAGAGAGTTGGAGATTCAGGAACCTGCCCAGAGAAATCATATGAACGTAGGAATTGCCATAGTGGATCATATTCATGGCCCACCTAGTCCAGTATCTGTTTGTCAATGGCTAGCATCAGATGCTTCAGAGGAAGGTGCAAGAAACTCCACAGTAGGCAGATGTAGGATAACATGCTATAGGGGTTGCTCAAAACTTAGAGGGTTCATCTATCTAAAGAATGTTTAAGCAAGTAACTTCAGAGACTTATTGCTTGCTTCAGGCTTACTGTGAGATTATATAAATATCTAAACAGAAAATTGGGGTTTACTTACAGGATTTAGTACCACTGACCACTCATGCAAGTACAGCCAATTCATGTGAAAAAAGGTTTCAGGATCTGACCCTAAGAGAAGAATGCCAGGTGAAGAGTTGTTTCAAGATTCCACCTCCTCACTAACTTCCCCAAATCAAAGACAATCATATAGATAAAGAAAATGACTAATGGAGGAATTGTTATTTTTTAAAAGATAATGTCTTTCCAGATTCTTGCTGCTACTGAAATCCATTGCTTGTCTCACAGGATGGCTGTGGTAAAAATAACGGTCCATCGGGGTATAAATGTTGCTTTGCAAGGGGTGCTCTTTTTGTTTGACTATAATAGGTCCTTTCACTGTAAAGAGTATCTGAAACACCAAGGTTCAAAACCTATGGCCTACACTTCCCTAAAATGCTCCATTTGATGGTAACCCCAGGGTCTAATATTCTAGCTCAGATTTGGTTTCCCACAGTTTCTGTTTTATTAGGCAGAGTTTTATTCTCTTTGAGAAAGCAAGAAGCCAGTTGTTCAATTTCTTTTTCCGAGTGTTTGATTGCAGTTTCAGCATTGTTTACTGCCTGGTTCACTCACACCATTTTACTTTGTTAGCAGCATAGGCCATAAATCAATTGTGCACATAGGTCCCAGTGCTTCAATAAGCCAGACTCCTGCATCAAGGCAGAGCTCCAGTGACTTACACCAGTGCAAAGTGGGTTTAAGAATGTTACCAAAACAAACAGTTAATTACAGAAAGCTCAATTCAATGGTGAATCAAACACCAGGCACAAAAATGGCAGGGAGCTGTCGAACAAGAGGTGACACTATTGTGGCAGTTAAACTATTTCTTTGAACTGGTTTAAGAAACCCGTCAAAGTCAAATTAGCCTTTGAGGGGGTGGGGATGGAGGAGAAGAGTAAAAGTAAAACAAGCACACATGACATCCCTAGAAAAAGCTGACTTTGATTTGTTAATCTTGTACAGGTAGCTGACATCCCTTACTTAGTAGGTAAAAATGGTTAGCTGATTTTTTTTATTTTTAATCTTACAATTCAAAGTGATTTTAACTCTAATGAAGGACAACGCACTGACAGCACAGAACACAGAACAAACTCCTCTCTTCAACCCCAAAACAAGACTAGCCCCAGCATCAATATTACAGACTTCTTTATATTGACCCATTAATGTGTCTCAAAGCTGCTCTGGAATGTTCACGTATAGGGTAAGTGTTTGCACAATCTCCATGCATGTTCCAGCCTTGAGGCAAAATTTTCAAAAATGCTTAACTCATTATTGAAATTGAGAAATTAGCTTTTTAAGTCCTGTAAGACTTTTGAAAAATTTACACTTCATCACCTCCTACTGAGGGTGCTGACCAATAATGCGTATTATAATAATGACTGATAATACCAACTCATAAAGGTTTGATTCAGATAAACAAACTGGAATGATTCTCATGGTTGCCAGACCAGGCTGGAGACTGAAAACTAATCTATTCTGGCACTTCTGAGTCTAGTTCTCACAATCACTAGCAATTTCAGTGCTGGATGGGAATAAATAGGAATTTTAGGAAGCTAACCATACTTTTTCAAACCACAAAAAAAAAAAACAAAAAAAAAAAACAAAACACAAACCTTCAAAATCTGAGAAAAGGTCAGATATTTCAGCCACACTAGTTCAACCATCCTCAGTGTACATTTATGGTGGTAAATTATTTTGATTTGTTTGGGATTATTTTTATGTGGCTATTTGTTAACTAAGAACTGGAATGACCAATCACTGAAGAGTTGCTTGGATAAGAAGAACAATGGGTCACTCTTTAAGTGGATCAGATTCAAAGTAGTAGCCTAGAACCAGATCCTCAAAGGTATTTAGAAACCTAACTATCCTGGATTCAAATGGGAGTAAGGTCCCTAAAGATCTGGATCTAGAGATGAAAGACTCTGTTACCATAACAGCAATTCCCTCAAGTAGCCAGTCTGTTTTGGTGGCTTATGTCTATTCTGAAATTGGGGGGGAATGGTGAGTAAGGAACAACACTTCAAGAGTTTGCAGCAAGAAATGCTTAGAGGAAGAAATTTCAGTGCAAATACAAATCTGCATTCCAGAATGTGGCAATTGTTTATCATTTTAATAACAGTTCAGTCTAACTGAAGGAAATCCAATTTAAAAAAAATGGAATAGAAGCTTCGTTTGGCTCACATGATTCCAAGAATAAAAATGGCAATTTGCCAGAGGACTAGGTGTGTCTGATTCTTGCAGGCTGAGAGTCGACTGAGAACCTTCCCCAAGACGCCTTGCATGACTCAGGTAAGAGTCTCCATGCTCACCCATGGCCCTACCCTCCTGTGAAGCAGCCTGCAATATAAACTGGCATATAGGTCATGGCTAACGAGGAGTAAGATTCTCCTGAGTGGAAGGAAGCCTTGGGTGATGCTGCTCATGCTAGGTAGGGTGATGCAGTTTTACTCTAACATGAGATTGCTAAGGCATAAGTAAGCCCAGAGTCTGCACATTTGTAGGACAGAGTATAAATTATACTGACATCTATTACATAGCACTGTTCATACATCATCAATTATCAATGCCTAGGAATAATTTCTCTCTCTGCTGATAAGCAACCACCTCTAGCTGAAGTAAAACAAACAACTGTTTAACAATGCAGAAATATACTCCACCAGACCTTAAGAAGTGATATGAAAAATACCTTTCCGAATTTAAATTATTGGGCTGTTTTATTGAGGCAGAAAGTAATTATGCAGATTGTAGTTTATTTTGTACATCATGGAAAACACCCCCATTTGTGCAATAGTACCATGGAATCATTAATGTCACAGCCAAAACATTGGTGTAATAAAGTTATTCAAGCATATTATATCAGTGCTTCCATTTGTTTACCAGATGATTATTATGGGTAATAAACCATTCTATATGTGTTAAATTAGTGCACAAAATAACACAATGACCATTTGGATTATGTCCTATGAATGTAGAGTTAACTGTATAAATGTATATTATTCATCAAAGACTCTAAAGCATGGATTCCCAACAGGACTTGTGAACAGAGCTGTTCCAACTCCCAAAATACATTCTGTTTTAATAAGGGGTCATGGTATAGAAAAAGTTGAGAGCCACTGCTCTAATGTCATCTGACAGATGTAAGGGGTTTTAGAACGCTGGGTATTTTTCTAGAAACCCCCAGAATTAATCTTCATATTATCTAAGGGACTGTATCTTAAACTTGAAAAAAGAAATTTCTTTTGATAGATAGTATCTCTATACTGAGAGTGTACTAGAGCTCAATTTTGTGAACGTGAATATTTTATAATTTGTATGAAAAGTGACATTATAGCTGAATGTATTTATTGGTGAAAGCATGCTCTCTACCTTTAAAGTTTCACTAACATGACAGATTATCTATAAAGAGGTAGCTGTTGGCCAAGATTGGAGTGTTGCTTGAAGTTGATTAGGAAAAGGAAATTGGAATTATGAAAGAGGAACACACTCTTGGACTAGCTTTAGAAATAGCTCGGTTCTGTAGCGAAGTGAATACTTGCATGCTCAAGTATTCTGTATGAGAAAGAACTCTTTGGATTCATTTCCCTAAGCATAACAACAAACATCAATAGAGCAATGCCATAATAGAATATGTGCAATATAGGCTTCTTGTTCTATGATGGGCTAGAGGGAAGGCTAATTCAAAGTATTCCACAACTGGTTAGTATTGTTTTGCCCAGAAACAAAATTGCTACTGTCAGGTATTTGTAGTTAACATAAAGAGCACAGCAGGGGAAATATCAAATGCTTTTACAGTGCTCTAATGACCACAGTTCAAAATCATTATTTATGTTCAGAGAAAAATCAGTGTGAAAATAACAAGGTAAGCTACAGCTGTTGACCTCAGTCACCAGTCAGCATGGGTAACCAAAGTTTTCCATGCTACTGTAGAATGTCTAAAAGCAAAACTCAGTGTGAGATTGTTTGCACCTCTGTTTTCTACTGTCTCTCTCTTTTTTAAGCTCTGAAGCACTCCTAAACTTCTACAATGCAGCTCCACATTCTCTAAGTTTCCTTATCTGACATGCTCACTTCTTTTCCCCCCTCATTTGGCACTATTTACAGTACTGCCTGAACAAGGTAGATACTATAGGGAAGAAAACACATAGACAGTTAAACTCCCAAGTCTAGATTAATATAGAAATTGTGCTTTGTTTTTTTTTCATTTGAGATAACATCTATATCTACAGTCAGTACATGACCATGAAACTCAAGTGACTTGAAAATGTCATCTCCAGTGTCTGCAAGGACTGCACTGTTGTCCATAAGACACATAAGGACAGAATCCTGTGTGCTACTACTAGAAAATCTTTTAAACTTCTAATTAGATTTATGTAGGTATTTATAAAGTGAAGATAAAACACTCCAACCCTCTTCTAATGATCGGTATAATACGACTGCATATATTTATGTGTCAATAGCTAATGTACTTCTATTGAAACAGAAGGCAGATTTAAACGAATAGTCCAAACAATTATCTTTAATTTGTACAAATACTGGCTCTCTAAATTGGTTTTGTTTGGATTTTGTTTCTAGCAGTTAAACACAGAGCTATTTTTCAGTTTATGACTCAGAACTGCTGAAAAGCGTTTCATTCACTGAACCAACATGTAACTTCTTTTTTCTGTTACTGAAAAAAAGTAGAACTGTTGGTCTTGACACCTGAAAGGAGTTAAATGCTCCTGGTATGTTTAAAAATGCTTCAGTGGGTCACCAATTTTATATATTTATTTATTTAGAGATGTTGGGGGAGTCTTTATGATCTTCAAAAGTCTAGAAGCTTTGTAGAGCCTGTGGTTTCTTACAATTTATGTAAACCCAGACATCCTTTTAGAGGCCCTCAATATTACAATTTGCATGAATTTACTTAGGTTTCAGACATACACACACCAGGAAGAGTGTATAAGTCATATGTCAGATTTCTATTAATATATTGGTATCCCTAAAAATGCAGCAGAAAGTACGAAGCTACCAACCTTCAGGAATGGTAGTAGGGTTCAGACAAGCTTTCTGCTACTGGTCTCCTGTTACTGTAGAAAGGTGATTATACATTTAAATTGTAATCACTCTTAGAGCCATCATCTGCTACTAATATGGCCATAAACTCATTCCCTAGCGCATTAACTAATTACATTCAGACTAGTGACACCAACATGACCATCTTCTATGATTGCAACAAGGCTTTTTGTCTCCATTGCTGGTTGCCACGAAGAAGTAATTTTTTATTCATTTTATAACCATGTGGAAATCACACACAATTAAACCTATCAAAGACCTCTTCATTTATGAGACCCAAATGTATAGCCATGTACATATACATATACAATTCAACTCCACCTTCACTAGACCTTTCCACCATGCAACTGATTTTTAGCAGCTGTGTGTGTGCTTGGTTCAGTGAGGTGTTGCTATATAGCAGGTACCCCTATCTTTTGCTGCATGTACTATATTGGTCCCAATCCCTTATGTAATAAATCCCAGATTAAATTTGTCATGCACCGGCTATCCTCCAAATAAGTGCTGTAACTCTTGCAGCAAGATCACTGTCTACAATTAGGAATGTACTTTCAGGAGATTTATGAATGATGAAAATTTTCACAAGCTATTATAACGTCAGCTACCCACTTGGATTCTTATCTTAATGCTTCTTAAGAGAGACAATGTATGCCTTAACCAAGAGAAGGCCAATGGGTGATCTGATTACAATCTGTAAGTACCTACACATATTTGTACAAAACTATTTGATAATGGGCTTTTCAATCTAGCGGAGAATGGTACAATACAATACAATGACTAGAAGTTGGAGCTAGACATATTCAGACTAGAAATAAGGTGTCAATTTTTAACAGTGAGGGTAATTAACTATTAGTACAATTTACCCAGAGTTATGGTGGATTCTCTATGACAGGCAATTTTTAAATGAAGATTAGATACTTTTCTAAAAGATATGCTCAAGGAATTATTTTGGGGAAGTTCTATGCAAGTCAGACCAGATGATCACAATGGACCCTTCTGGCCTTGGAAACTAGAAATCTATGAACCCAGGTGCAATCCAAAGCCCCATTTTTCAGGCATATTGTCTAACTGACCTCAGTAGGGCCTCTCCATGAGTATAAGGGTCTGCCCATATTTATTATTTAGTACGATTAGGGCTCAAATCCATTAACTATAACACTAATGTATGATTAAACAGTAATGTAATTTGTTGTTTTCTGTCTGTCCTATTCTGAGGAATTAAAGCCGAGATTTTAGAAAGTGACTAGGGATTTTGGGTGTGTCAGTTTTTGGTTCCCATTCTCAGATACAATGGCCTAGTCTGCTGGGGATGGATATTCAGCCCTTCCTGAAAATTAGGCCCTTAAGAGCCAACAAAATGGAGAAAACCACAATTCACTGATCACTTCTTAAAGTCTTGGTCTAGTTATTCTGTGGCTGTGTTAGGTTAAAGGGCAAAAGTTCCTTTATTTATAGGACTTTCAGAAGTATTTGAAACATATGTTTCACAGAGGCATTCAGAATGTAGGATCCCACGTTGCCTGTAGCAGTACGACCATTAAGTATCTGAGTAAAATATGTGAAAGATCAAAGGGTAGGATGAAAGAACAAAAATCAGACCATGTCTGATGCTTTTACAGTCTCTCAAGCGTTACAAATTGGCATGTTAAGATATGTTCTTCATTACTAAATAATCAGAATTTTCAGGCCATCTTCAGAACTTCAAACACGCAACTATTACTCCAACCTCAAACCAGTTCTACAGTTCCTCAGTTTCTATTCTCAAGTAAAATTATCTTGTGTCTTAAACTACAGTTACAATCAGAGTATCAAGGAAAAATTGTATCTTGTTTATGAAAATTAGTGTTTATCATTTAATCAATTAATTTCTTAATATGTAAAGCTTTTAGCTAGTTAAGCTTTTTGCTACTTTTGACAGAGAATAAGATTTAGAATTCAAATTATTTTTGGCAATATTACTACCAACTGTGCAATTAAAAGCAGTTACTAATAATTTAGCCTTCTATAAATGAAAGAAATTGCAGTCCTAATAAAAATAATCATGCTTCCAATCAGAACTCATGAAATATTCAGTTCCATTTTATGGTATCTCAACTCCAATCAAACAAACAGAGTAGGAAAGAATCAGAGATTTGATTGATTGCTTAAAGGAAAAGCTGTCAGGTTGATTACAGTCAAGTGAACAGACTTCACTAAATGTAGCTGCATTTAATTTCATTATGTAGCCAGTTTTAATAACAAATCACAAATCAGTGATGTAAATTGAAATTATAGGCACTATCTGTATACAGAATTCAGATATTTAATGTGAACCTTGATGACAATAATTTTAAATGACAAGTTTTAAACTTTATCAAGAAATAAAAGGTAATTAAGACTGAGAATTATGCAGAGAAAAATCAGAATTATTTGAAGGAAAAAATGAGAGTTCCCAGATTTTTAGTCTAAATAGGTTGATTACAGTACAAAGCTTTGATTCATCTTTGTGTTGTGAAGGAATGCATTTATGCTGCTGATATTCTACCATTTGAATACTTTTCCCATTAACTTTAGTTTTGTTTCTCTTATCTTTAAATGTTGCAGATGTTTAGGTTACAAATATATAAATTTCATAGTTCTTACAAGGGAAGATGTTCACAGCACAAAATAGGCTGGAAAACAACAGAGGTGGATTTTTAAACCTAATGGCCATTTTCTCATGTCTTAGCAAATTTCACAGATAAGAACTTCTGTGGTTTGTCTCACTAGTGGAAAAGTCCTGTTATTTAAAAATCTCAAATTACTTATGACAAAGTCTGCAAACAATTGGGGGCCATATCCTCAGCTGGTGTAAAGTGGCATAGCTCTCCAGACTTCAATAAATTAAGAGGTTGGAGGGGGAAGGGAGGAAAGGAATGGGGGGAGCTAGAACATCTTGAATATTTGGCACCTAAAAAAACCCTAACATATATACAAGCACATTTGTTATATTATAATGATGTTTTTACTATAATTGAAATATATAAATAAAAAATGAAACTCACTTCTCCTCACCCCTTTCCTCTCCAGGGGCAAAAGCAAGACAAAAGAGAAGGCTAAATTTTCAAATGCAAGTACTAATTTTGGTTGCCTGTTTTTTTGGGTGTCCAACTGAAGAAACCAAGGACCTAATTTCCAAAGAAGCTGTGCACCCACAGGTCTTATTGACTTTATTTCAGTTATGGCTGTGGGTATTGAACAATTCGGAAACCCAGGTCCTATGTGCCTTAGGTTGAGCAATCAAAATTACGTAGGCCAAATTTTCAGTAGTGTCCAAATCCTGTGTAAGCACAGGACATAACTCAGGTCCAGTCTACATTTACCTTTGCAATTTGGCGGCAGTTGATGGGAGATAAGCAAGTGACGTAAATCACTTGCGTATCTCCCATCGACTTTGCAGCGTCTCCTCCTCGCGCCGTCCACACTGCATTATGTCACTTACCAGGGTGGTTTTCCTGCAGCGCTTGCTGGATCGACTGAGCAGGTCTACACAGACCACTCAGTTGATTCAGAGCCATCGATCTGATGGCGGCAAATTCGCCACCGTCAGTATAGACTCAGCCTCAGAGTCAAGTTTTATCTCCTTTATCTTGTGTAAAAAAACATGATTGTCAGCTGGGTACTAGCTGGAGCAGCCAGGATGGCATGAAACCCACAACACCACAGGGGGGTTCTAAGGAAGCAATTGTGGTACAAATTAAAACAGCCTGTGACAACCAAGTTAAATCAATGTGACAAAAAAAAATCCCTACACCTGATTTTATTCTTTCATATTTCAGATTTGGTTGATTAAGGTATCTGCATAGATGCAACAGACTTTTGTAAAGCATTTGATATAGTGCTGCATGACATATTGATTTACAAATTAGCACTATATTGTATCAATGAAGCCCATATCAAATGGGTTAAGAACTGATGAAGTGACAGATCTCAAAAGGTCTCTTGTCAGTGGGAACCGTTAAATTAGAATGTTTCTAGTTGGGTCGAACAGGGGCGGGTATTAGGCCTGACACTATTCAACGTTTTCACCAATGATCTGGAACTAAATTTTAAAATCACTGCTGAGGATGACACAAAGAGTTGGAGAGTGGTAAATAATGATGAGGACATGGTGGTCATACAGAACCTTCTGAACTGCTTAGTAGGCTGGGCCCATTCAAACAAAGTGCACTTTAATAGACCCAGATGTATGCAGGTCATACCTACAGAATGGGAGAATGTATCCTGGAAAACAGTGACTTTGAAAAGGATTTAGAGACCATAATGGCCAAGTAACTCAACATTAGCGCCTAAGACATTGCTGTGGCAAGAAGGGCTATATATGTAAATAGGAGAGTTGCGAGCAGGAACAGGAAGGTGATTTCACTTCTATGGAACTGGCGAGACCAATACTAGAACACTATGTCTAGTTCTGGTGCCCATATTTTTAAAAGAATGTGGAAAAATTGGAGACAGTACAAAAAAGAGGTACAAAATTATTGGATGGCTGCAAAAAATGCCTTACACTGAGACATTTAAGAGCTCGAGCTGTGTAATGTATTAAAGAGAAGATTGAGAGGTGACTTGATTATGGTGTATAAGTATCCTCATGGGGAGAAAATACTAGGTATTAAAAGGCTCTTAATCTAGAAGAGAAAGGCATAACAAGAACCAATGGCTAGAAACTGTAGCCAGAAAAATTCAAATTAGAAACAAGGCACACATTTCTAACAGTGAAGGTGATTAACGATTGGAACAACTGCCACAGGGAGTGGTGAATTCTCCATCCCTAGATATCTTCAGATCAAGATTTGTTACCTTTCTGAAAGATATGCTTTAATCAAATATAAGTTTTCGGGCTTAACACAAAGGTAACTGGGTGAAGTTGAACGTCCTATGATGTATAAGAAATCAGATTAGATGATATAATGATTCCTTCTGGCCTGAAACTCTAAACTATGCTGATACAAAACATAAAATGATCAGAATCAGTAGACTAAACTGTGAGGGTAAGTGTTAGGTGGAGTTCAAGTTATGTGACTCCCACTGAATGTAGTGGGAATAAGTGTGAGGGTAAAACCCCATATAAGTACTGATTTAGCAAAACATTTAAACTTGTGTTTAACTTTAAGCACATGATTAAGTCTTGACTTCAATGTGACTTAAGCTCATGCTTAAAGTTAAACACAAGCTTAAGTGACTTGCTGAATTGGGGCTATGTTGCTTTGAAATTTACCCATTAGCATATTTAAATTCAGTTGCGCCTGCTGCTTATTTCCCATAATTCTTCTCCCACTTGCATCAATTTTACAGTTTACTCCTGATAACAGAAAGGAGAACCAGCTCCACAGTCTTGTTTGTCACAGTTTATAATATGACCATGGTAACTAATAAATGGTGTAAATAGAGGTTTGTAACTGGAGGTAAGAAATAAGCAGCAAGAATAGCTGAAGCAACTTGCTGCAAAAATCCTATTTTCATATACGTTCCCCTAGGCAGAATAACCAGGAGTAAAGAGAAAATATATATCATTTTCTTGCAAAGTGGAAACTGGTTAACATTTGGTAAGATGCTTTTGTGAACTAGTTGAACACTTTTGTGGCCGGAGTGGAAACCTTGCAAGATCATGCTTAACTGTGAGATTTCAATACATCTTACTCCTGGGCCAGAAATATCTACAATTGGTTGTTTTTCTAGTGGTGTTCAGTTACCTCCACTTCCAGTCTCTGATAAAGTCAGAAAGTACTACCAGTGTTAACCAAATTGTTTGATCAACCATCTTAGTCTCCTCTCCCACTCCATATTGTATCAGTTCCTGAGGTAGCATAAGTTACTTATGTCAATGGAGCATGCAAATTTATACTAGCTGAGAAAGAGGCCCTTTTTTATTAAAAAAGTGGACTTTGACCTAATGCTGCCCTCATTGAAGTACACAACAGTTTTACCATATACTTCAATGGGAGCAGAGTTAGATCAATGGAGAAAACTTCTGAAAATTCCACCATTAAGGTTGCTTTTCAGTCTCGTCTAAAGTTTTGGACTGGAATGAAAAGTGTCAGGTAATCTTCAAAAGAAAAGTTTTCACTAATAATTTTTAAAAAAAATACAACCAAACTTTTTCAACCCTCTTGTAAGAATACTAGAATAAGAACTTGGAATAAAGATGTGTCTTAGTTTTTATATTAATCTGAGTTGGTCACTAAATTCTTTGACAGTTTCCTAGGAAGCATTCATTTTATTTTAAATGGCCTGACAATTCCAAGCAAAGTCAATCAGAATCTTGTCCATTGACCTAGAGGGAGTCAGATAAGGATCAAATGGAGCCAAATTGCCAACTTCAGAAGTATGGTAGATCTCATCCAGAGATACAAAGTGCCAGATTTTCAAAAATAGGCACTTACCCTGCTTAGATGATTTTGAAAACCCATTAAGTGCTTGACTAGACCTTTAGGCACACATTTTCCTTTGAAAATCTGACCAAAGTTGCTCAAAAAGTACATTACTTGTACTTTTAAATTAAAACCTTCCAAGATATTTGATCTGGGATCAAACACAAAATTTTACTAATTAAGGAAAACTAAAATACAGGTTGAATCTACAGAAGATTCAGTTAAGATTTAATATAATAAGATTTCAGTGCAATGTGCATGGTACTGCCATTATCTACAATGGCAAATTAAATATTAGGATTCTTGTGAGTGTGGAATCTGTGTTATCCACCCTTGATTTCTAAGCATTTGTGAAAGGGTCTTTCTGTTTCCTGAGTCTTTATCCCTTATATTTGCTCAATAGAATTCCTAGGCAGAAACCACCTTGCCATCTATCAGGTCCACTAGTAATGTCCTTCAAGGAATGCCACTATGCTTATGTCTACAGTGCAGCTGGGAGTGTTCTTCTCAGCGTGGGTAGACAGATACATGCTAGGTCAGTTCAAGCTAGCATATTTAAAAATAGCAGTGCAGTCAGGGATAGCAAGGGTGGTGGCTTGGGTTAGCTACCCACATACCCATGGGCACTGGGTTGATTAGCATACTACTATTTTTAGCTCGCTAGTTCAAGCTCAAGCATAGCTACTGTGTGTCTATCTACCCGAGCTGGGAACCACACAACCAGCAGCAGTGTAGATGTACATCAGTTTCTGTGTCTCCACTTCTCCCAGACGTACATCTAAGTTTAACAGAGCTTTGGGGGGAGTTGAGAAGGAAGCAAAGCTAAGGAAAGACATGGAGAGATTAACTGGTGGAGCTAGGAGAATGCCAGAGAAGCTGGGAGAAAGTTCACTCATCCTTTATAAGTTTGCCATTCTGCAACTGATATATGATCTCAGTTGCATCTAATTAGATTTCTCTTAACAGCCTTTGAAGTGTATTTTAGAAAATAATGGGCATTATATCTAGAGAAACAGTCCATTAAGAGTCTGCAATACTCCAGTGCTGTTGCAAAGGATTAATGCAAATCTGTTTCAATCTTTTTTCAGTTTTAATTTACAACCTGTTTCATATTTCTGCCATTTAATTAATAGTGATATACAGCAGTTAAGTGCTATGCTAACCAGAGGGTTCCTTTTGTAGATGAAAACTAATGTCAGCATTATTTATATGGAAAGAAATCTCAACTTTCTAGAGACCAAAATATATGGCTTTTATTGCTAGATGCAATACCACCTGCCAATTCAAATTTGAGCATGTGTTGCATTTAGATAAGCAACCACCTTTATTAGCACTGGTTCAGTTCTGGTGGCTTTCTTGGTATGGACATAATGCAATGGAAAACCAATGAATTCCAGAACATGTTTAGGAATGCCACTATATTGTCAGCAATCAGCTGGTCAACCAAAAGCTTTGAAGGTAGTATAAGCTCACCAGTGATGGACTTCAACTTAATATCCAGCCAGAATGTCTTAAGACTCTAGCTAGTGATCAATCCATATGACCTTCAATCTGCAAGGAGGCTATGCCCCTTCAGGATTTGCCATGATGCTGATGCATTTTTACTTGTTGTATTTTACAGATATAGGATGTTGTTAATTACTAAAAAAAAAAAAAAGATTCATACTGATCTCAATGTAAAGTGTGTGTGTACATGGACCAGGGATTTCTAATGCCTCAATTTTTGGATGCCCATCTTCAGACATGTTAAAAGGGCCCAATTTTCACAAGGCAATGCACTTTTTGAGAATCAGACTAGACAATGCCTCAAGCAAGCTACCCCAAAACACTTCTGACTTTTGAAAATATTGGCCATAGTTTACAACATTTAGTTCTATACTACCTTTTGCTGTGACCCTCAAACACTAAGGTTATATTGTCCACTGAAGGTTTTAATCTCCCAGTGCTTGGGTGTATAGTTCAGATCTGGGACCTGGCTCAGGCCCATGTCTAATCCAAATGTTTGAACTTCTTGAGGTTCACCTCATGACAATAGGTTATATTAATATAATATTATAATAGTTTGAATTAAGCCTGGAAGCTATGTGACCTGACACCTTTTTCCCCACTAGGATTAACACTGTCAAAGTGTTAATATGAAGAAGGTGCAAACAAACATTACTTCCTTACATTTTGATAACTGCAGTTAACAACCTTTTGTAGGGAAAGTCGGTAAATGTGTCTCTTGCTCATTAAGGTTAATGGGAAGAGGCACACCAGGATCTTAGTGTCTGCTAATTAATCTAGGAGCCAATATTTTGGTTATAAAAATGCATGTGCAAATGAGGTGCCATGACTATCAGCAAAACCAATCAGCAAGTCATAGTCAGTTACTCTTCTGTTCAAGGTGTATGGCATTAAACAATTCACAGAATGAAAAATAAAAACAATTATGCACATTTCGCTATACAAATTGCACGTTCTCTATACAGACAGCTGCTCTGGAGGTATCTTGTACTTCACAGTCTACTCTGTTATTTCACTTTAGTTTTCAACATTCAGGATCTAATTTAAAGAACACTGTAGTCTTTTGCTTTGCAAACTTGATCTGTAAGATTACTGTGCGAAATACATTCTTCCCTTTTTTAAGGCCAGATAAATGGCCCAAACCATTCTCTTTCCTCTGGGAAACAGTCAAATAGAAATGAGGGTAATCTTGGAAGGCTGCAACAAGCTCCATTCAGGCGCAGGACCTATATGGACATTATTAGACAGTTGGTTCCTAAGTTCTAAACTCCCCTTGTTTTTGGCGGGAGGGAAGTGGGGTAGGGAGGATCCTGAAGACATACTCCAGTATGCAAACAGCAGACGCTGGGAATCTCTAGATACGGCAGTGGAAGCTTAATGTAGCAGAACTCTGCTCTGCCATGGCCCCTCCACACTCTGAAAACACCCTTTGCATCACACATGTGCTGGATCTGAGTCCCGTGCCAATCTACACAGGCATAGATTTCCCCTACAACTGGGGAACTCTCCTCTGACCACTTGCAGACATATTTCACCTCTCGGAGCCACTTGAGCCAAGGGGCTGAATTTCAGTGGAGAATCCAGCCCTTAGTATTTTGCAAAACAAAGTAGATGGAAACAGAATCTCTACAGAACTATGACTTTGTAATCAAGACCTATTTTTGACTTAAATCATTGAATTATTAAAAAGTAATAAAGATGAAAGAGGCAGTACTATGACATTCTGGGGGTGCAACCCAGAACTGTGAGGGTCTGGATCATCAACTGTCCTATGATCCTGAGTGCCTCACATAATTTTCCTGTGGTAGCTCTCAACCTGGGCCCCTCATGAACAGCCAAACAACATTCAGGTTACACTCTAAGTGTCGATGTATAGCTGCAGCCTGCCAGCTACACACCAGCTGCACTATGGCTTCCACCAGTCATGGTTACCACTCTGCAGAGTGACCCAAAAACACCCTCGGTACCAATTTCCCCCCCAAAATGTGTGTTCTGCACTGTCCTGCCCTCCCCTGGCCAGTCCAGATATTAGAGGTCTGTCCATTTACAACAGTTCACTACTTTAAGTGGAGTTACCAAACAATTTCGTTTGAACAACGCTTGATTTATTTTGATTAAAAAATGAAAAATGTTTATTTCTATACAGAGATAGATATTAAGTGAGTACAAGGATAAGGCATTAAAAGTCAGAAATGATTACAAGAGAAATAAAGATAAAAAGCTTTCTAGTAACTAAATCTTCAACTAAACTTGGTTCAAGATAAAATCCTTACTACATATTTACAGCAAAAGGGCTGACCAAATTCTCAGATGAATGAGAGAGGGAGAGAGAAAGAAACCCTGGAGTATTTTTGTCCCTCCCTTTTGTAGTACAATCACCCTTTGAAATGCATTTTCCTGAGGGTTACCCCTAGATAAAGTTCCTTTCCACTATGAGGCTGGCAACATGAAGTCCTGTGGTGAAAGAGGTTCCATGTTGTTGTTTGTTAAAATGCAAATCAATCTGTTCCTGTCTGCCTTCCCTGCCAAAGAATGGCCACTTGAGAGGTGACTGCCAATCAACTTTGATGACACCTTGCTAGATGTCTCAGCTTGTCTTTTGTCTTTGAGCAACAGGTTTACCTCCTCCCAAAACTTGTCTGATAAGCACATTTCACTCATAACTTTAGCTTATGTTCATAACTTTACACATAATATTGCTATATAGATTTCACTATGATATTATTGACCAGTGAGTTATTAGTTTTCAAATGATACCTCACAAGGCATATTTTGTACAAAGATCATTACAGTCATGAATAGAATGTGAATACATGAGTGCATTTGGTCACAAATACTTTTCTATATAAGGTTTTGTATTGCCCTCATTGAGCTCAAGAGCAGAATTCCCCTTGACTTCAGTGGAATATTATTCACTTAAGTTTATTTCATTGTTAATGAAACAACTGATTTCTGCTCAAAGGCAAGAAATCACAATTCAAACACAAACTGATTTTACTTGGAAGTTACAAGGCACTAAAATAGCCAATGCAAGTGATTAAACACAGAATACTTTACTGTATATATGTCAGTGATCTGCTGACCTTCTGTAAATTATTCCTAAAATCAATATCAGTTGCCTTAGAAATAAGAGTATCAATTACACCAATTTACACAGTTATAAAACAGTACCTAAGTACTGTATACTAATATAAAACTTACATTATTCATTTCGATAGAGCTATTTACTTATTGCATTTACATAATAGATGCAACACTTGTGTATTGTGTGGACATGGAAGGTGTCACAAAATATATATTAATTCTGTGGCAAGGAGTGCAAAGAGGTTGTGAAGTATGGCACTAATTTACAATTTAGCTAGTATTCTCAGCAGAGCTCAAAGATTATATGTAAAGATTGAACTACCCTTTCACTCAAAGATGTGGTTCCCCCAGAGCTGAGATAAGTCACGTTAGTGGGAACACATGGAGAAGTTTGTACTGCATTTCCACGTTATACCTATGCTGGGACTAAAGAGGACACCTGGAGTAGCTGACATGGTAATGGAAAGATATGGCTACAGACACCAAAGGCCATCCTCCATTTTGGAAGACCGGATTTTGGACTGCTGTGAGGTGTAGACAGTTCAATGATATTACAGGAAGACTGTTTACATACCTATGTAGTCTCTGGTCTTTATATCAGCTCTTAAACACCATACACTGATTATTGTATAAGAGCTATGTAATGTTTAAATTACAGTAGAACCTCATAGTTACAAATACCTCAGGAATGGAAGCTATTTGTAACTAATTGTTCATAAAGCTGAACAAAACTTATGGTTGTTTTTTCAAAAATTTACAACTGAACATTGACAACGCAGCTTTGAAACTTTAATATGCAAAGAAAAATGCTGCTTCCAACCATCTTAATTAAATGAAACAAGCACAGAAACAGTTTCCTTACCTTGTCAAATCCTTTTTTAAATCCCCCCTTATTTTTTAGTAGTTTACATTTAAAAGAGTACTGTATTTACCTTTTTTTTTTGGTCTCTGCTACTGCCTGATTGCATATTTCTGATTCCAAATGAGATGTGTGATTGACCAGTCAATTTGTAACTCTGGTGTTCATAATTCTGAGTTTCTACTGTACGATAATTTAAATGGTGAATAAATGCTCTCCATATCTCAGAAAAGAAAGCATCATACATTTCCAGTGCTATCAATCTAGCATCTTTCAGAAGTGCTAAAGTCACAAAATATATAATTTAAAAATATTTAAAAGAAGGTCTAACATGAGTAATAACCTCCGGGAATTGACTGTTAAGAGGCTGACTTCCCTCTTTTCCACCATCAAGAGGAATCCTGAATTTCTTTATTTAAAATACTGGGGGGTTTTCTTGTGATAGTGCTGATTAGCACAGAAAATGTAAAGAGATTATAATAGAAGAGGTATATTTAATGAACAATTAACTTTGTCAAAATTATCCACCATGGTAGCTTGAGTTTATAGTTTTAAGAATTTCAGCATAACACTGTGACAGGTTATTCAACACTTTTATCTAATTTAATTCTTCCTTATGTGTTTGTCAATGCAGTTTATTTATATTCATGTTCTGTTTTCTCTCTCTTCACTTCTGAATTCAAAGACTGCTGTAACTTCAGAACACCAAGGAACCACCAGTATGAATTCACAACTAACACGAAGGACTTGCTCCTACAATGGAGTAGAAAGCAAACTGGGCTAAATGCTTTTTATGCAAGACGTTTTTGTAACCAGTACAGCAAGCATAGAGGAATAATTCCTTCAACATAATCAAAAGAGTCATCTGAAGTCAGTATGCAAATGAATATTATATCAGGAAGCAAAGAGACATTGTTTAGGACAAGTAAATCCTCAAAGGAGCAGGAAATTAGTTGTGTGCATATACTTGTGCATACGTTCTCTAGCTATTTACATGGCTTCCATCTCCAGAGGAGATAATGTAGTCAAGGTAAACTTTTGACAAAAGCTGCAAATGTACTTTTGGATGAAAAGATGAAACAATCAACCATGCTATACAATATAGTGAACTGATTTAATGGAGTTTGCATCAAAGCCCAAGGACACGTTAAACATCTCTATCTACAATTAGAAGGGATCTCAAGGAACCCAAACACATTTGTTCTAGCAAGATAAGTGACACTTTTCAGAAACAGCTTTACAATGGGGGATTAGAAAATATTTCTTTTTTTAGTCATCTGAGGACAGTAATTGACATCTGGGGCCAAGTTCTGCCTTTGATTTCAGCCTTTGAAATCCCACTGAAGTCAATCAGTTTGCACAGTTGTAATTGCAGATGTTTGGCCTTTATTTAGTAGCTTTAAATCTAGAGTAAGTCTAAAGAGGTTTCATTGAAGTGTGTGTGAATTCATGACCCTTTCGGTTCCATTTTCACTCTATTCTGTAATACACCAGTAAACATAACATTGTGTTTAGAAATCAAGCAATCTTTCGCCAATACATATGTGGTAAAAGAGTGATGAACTCAAAGTGGATGAAATTCTGATGCTAGGGGAGGTAATTTGTTGAAAGAAACCACTGTAATGGTTAGTCAAAGGGACAGGGAAGGCTGTGGTCTCCCTCTGGGATGCTAGTGGATGCTGAGTGCAGCAAGAGGGCCAAACAACCTATGGGCTTATAAAGAATATTTGGAACACAGGGCATGGAGGGTTTTTCCCCTCTCTTGTACATATTTTAAACTTCTGCATTTGGATACTTAAGATTCACAAGTTAATACCTGCAAGCCTTCTCTGACTCAAACTGAAGCAGTACCCCATTTTAAAGGTTAAATTTGCTATCCACATGTTGAACATCAATTCATCAATGGTGCTGTGCCTTCTAGCAATTCATTAAAATAGCCTGAGTTTTGGGATAATATGACTTTGAAAGATTTAAAAAAAAAACTCAGTTAAAAATGAAATCGCAGCACAGAGGCAGCGGTAAGAAACCCCCCCCATCACATGTAAAGAGCACTCTATGCTAATAGATGAATGTGAATCCTTATCAAGAGCTGTTTTGACAAACTCTGAAGAATCACGTCTTACTTTAAGATTTATACTGATTTTAAAACATAAAATGGATGTAATTTTCCATTAAACAATCATTAATTTTCTAATGCTCAGACTTATGCTATTGCACTTAATATAATAATGTATTTTGAATTAATCCTTTCTGAAGCTTGAATTTTTATATTCCTGCATACTGACAGAGCAGAGGCAGTTTTGGCCAGAAACCAGGAAAGTCTGCAGTCTTCCAAAATTGTTTTCCTCGTGTGAATCAATATGACGTAGATACTGTGTGTCATGAGTATTGGAGAAACAGAGGCAAAGAAATACTATAAATCCTAGCACTTACCAGAATTTGTAGGTATTAAATTCAAGTCAGTGGAATTCTCATATGAATAGCAAAAAAAAAACCCAACATTTTTTTCTGAGTCAGACATTCAGTAAAACTTCTAATTACACAGTGAGTGAGTAAACTGAGCTTCTGAACAAAATACTATCGCTTAAGGGCCAGGTAATGTACCTGCTAGATGCACTAGTCTTTCACAGCTGGAGAGGATTCAAATCCTGACTTAGGTGACAAATAAAAATAATTAGAGTTTGAATTTAGGACACTGAATGGGTCATCTAATCTATCCTCTTAGTCGTGCTTTGATTAATTGCATTTTCTCTAACCTTTCCCTGATGGGTGTACAGCCTAGCCTTGAGTATCTCCAGGAACTATGCCCTAAAAACATCTTTGGCAGCTGGATTCATCACCTATCTTATCATACTAAGGTAAGTCTTCTACTAGGTGTTGTCAGCAGCAATAACTGAGGTTCAATTACCTAATGGTTCCTTCTGAACTTAAGCAACACAGGGTTGAGCCCTCACCCAGTAACTTGGAAAATCTAAAAACCTCCCTGGGTGGGAAATAATTCCCCACTCACAAGCACTTAGTCTGATGGTTTAAAATGAAGCCTTATTACAGGGGGAAAAAAAAAAAAGAGGAACAAAACATGGAAGAGTCCGCAATAATAAAACAATAGATGTACAGTAGAACCTCAAGGACACAAACACCAGAGTTATGAACTGACCGGTCAACCGAACACCATGTGAAACCAGAAGTAAGCAATCAGGCAATAGTGGAGGAAGGAAAAAAAAAAAAGTAAATACTTATACTGTACAGTGTCTGTATTGCATCTTACGCATGCAGAACAGAAGCAGCCTGGGGTCTGTGCTGTTTCCTGTAAACCAAGGGTGCTGTGTCACCCCGTCTGCCACCCCACCCCACTGGAAAGGGCAAGCTGTTTTCACTACCACCCCCTGTAAGAATGGTCAGTCCAGAGCCTCAGAAAAAAGCTGCCAAAGGGAGCTACTGTACTGCTGCTACTGCAGCCAAAATCTGGCCTGGGGCTGGAGTGGAGGAGCTGCACTCGGGAGGAGTTTTAAAGGGCCATATCCTGTGCCTGGCTGAGGCCCAAGCTTTGCCCATGGCTGCACTCCTGGATCCTGCCAGCACCTCTGGGAGTGTAAGCGGCAGGGGAAGGAGGGGCGCTGGCAGCCGGCTGGCACCAACCCCCTGCCACGTGCTGCCTCTGGAGTGCAGCAAGCAGTGCACTGAGCAGGGTGAATCCTGGGGCAGAGGCGGCTCAGGGCTGGGGCTTGTAGTGCCAATTCAGCCCAAAGGCAAGAAACAGGAATAGGGCACAGAGCTGCCAGGTGCCACGTTTGCAGAGCTCTCTCCCAGCCTCAGCTGGAAGATGCTGACTGCGGGGTCCTGTGCCAGATTGTTTTGGTCAGAGTTATGAACAGCCTCCACTCCCCAGGTGTTCGTATCTTTGAGATCTACTGTATCTATTGAACATGACTCCTACACTCTTCCCTACCTCACCCTAACCTGGCCTCTTAAATTCAGTCTTCTGCTCACAGTTGTGAGCATCCAACAAGGTTTCGTTTTCCAGCAATAGCACCTCCTTCCTCTGCTGCATCCCCACTCGCTGTTTGTTGTCTGGTGTTGGCAGAGTCCAGGGTTTGGGTGGCTCTGTTTACAGTCTGTAAGGGAAATGCTGCCTGGTCTGCTATAAGGGGTCTACCACTTACCCAGCTGTAGCAATTACAGCTTTGATTCTCCAGTATGCACTGGAACTCATCAGCTACACCACAGCCCTCTGCCGCCTGCCTCAAACTGCTCCTGTGCTGTCTGTGAATCTGCCTATCATCCACAAAACAATCCCTGTATCTGCTCTTTGCAAAGGCTTCAGAGAAACATCAGTAGCATACAGGTCCCCAAACAGAGTCCTTATCACCAAAGATACATCGTCATGATGATGCCACTGTTTCTCGCTCTTTGGGTTTGTCCCGACTACATGCCAGGCTGCTGTTTGGTTAGGGCAACCCCACACCTTAGGAATAGCTGGTGCAGCTCTCTTGCCCTTTCATTTCTCAACAGGGATTATAGCATTTTATTATCCCCACACTCAAAACTGTTCACCATTTTAGTCAAAACGCAGTTCATCTTTCACATAACTGTAAAACAGATGAGTTCTGGCTCATTCATTTCCCCTTGCTCGCCAACAGATGCTGGCAAAGAGCTTCCCCCTCTTAGGGAGCCTTTGTGCACTTGGAGTTTTCAAGCATCTCTGGACTGCTCTTTGCATTTTTCACCAACAGGTGTCAATAGGGAGCTCCCTGTGCTGTAGGACTTCAGGCCAGAGGGCTTACATTAGCAGTAAAGTTTTTTCAAATGGTTATTCTGCGTTGTTTTCCCCCCTGCTTCAGCTTAAATTCACTTCTTCCTACTTCGTTTGCTCAGCTGTTAATAAAAGAGCGGTGCACTCTCTGCAGATGTCAGTTTGCAATGGTGCTTATGCACTCAGCTGAAGAAGTCAGGTCATGAGGGGACAGCTGTGAAGCAACCTCTTTATCTTTCCTTCAGAAGTTCAAGTTTGATTAAGTCCATGGTCTCACCCCAAAGACTTCTTACCATTCTAGCCTCCAGCTCCCATCTTTGCCTCAAGCTAAGGATTTAGTGCATTGGTCCAACTCTTAATGGGAACCGGTTGTCCCTAGTCTTAGTGAAGATCCAGCAACAGGAAGAGAAAATGATTTTTCTCAGAAGTCTCTTAAGATTTGCTTGGCAGTCATCCAAAGATAGCAGGATCACCAGCCAACGTCTCACTCCTTCAAATGATCCCAAAGAAAGAAGTACTAAAGAGGAAGTAGACACATGGGGTGAACTCAATAGGTCCCCTCTGAAGATACCCACAGTAAGTAGGGGCGATCTCTGTGGTTGGTGGGGATCAGCTGGTGTGGGTTGAGAGAGAGGAAGTTTGTTTTCTCCAGATTAGCAAAAGAAAGAACCTCAAACTAAGACTTGTTTCAAATGGGTTTGAATTTCACAATGAACATTTTGAACAGGTCTAATACATACAATCCAGCAAAGCAGTTCCTTTTTGTGTTACCCTCTTCATTCAAGTTCAGCACTTGCATTCCCGGCCATGCTTCTCTCTTTCTCTGAGGTACAGCAGACTAGCCCAAATTTTCATTTCTTGTCTTTGTGCATTTATATTCCTTCCAGCGGAAACACTTTCCATCTCTCTTTGCTGAATTTCACCGTACTGATTTCAGCAATTTATTAAGATTGTACTGTATTTTAATACTATCCCTTTAATGCATTTGTGATCTAAACTGTTTCTCATATGAAACTCAGGATGGATGATCCGAACTCCATCATTCTGGAAGATATTGTCTATCACTATATTATATGTACTTCTGAACCATAATTCCAAACCCTTGAAATAGATTTGCAAACATCAGAGTATGTTTCAATAAATCTGGGCCAAGTTAAATTTTGTGTTCATACAGGGCTTAGTACAGTGTTGTCTCAGTCATGGGTGGATCCTAGGCACCACAATAATAACAGTTAAATTACTAATAACAACACAGTAAATTAATTGTGAAAATTATGCCCTATTTTTCTACATCTTCAGCTTTTGTAGCGAGCAGAGAGCAGTTCTCCTTGATGATTATATATGACGGAATGGAAACCCTCAATTAGGGCTTGTCTACATACAAAAATTAATCCAGAATCAGGTAGGGGGTGAATTTAAATCAGATTCACTATTCCTGATTAACTATTAACTCCTTGTATGGATACTCTTATTCTGGAAAAAGATTGCCTTATTCTAAATTTAATCAAAGCAGATTAAACTAATTCAGAATAAGGCACTGAGAGTCCTAAATAAGTGTCTATAAATGGAATTAATATAGTTAATCAGGAATATCTATTTCAGAATAACTCCTTATAGAGACAAAGCTCCATATTACTCCAAATTCTCAGTTAGCAGTGAAGGAAGAGACTCTTTTTTGACATTCACCATGGTATGCTGGAACCTGTTAATGGCAGTCATCAATCATAAACACAGTAGAAGTCGGTGAGTATTCTAAGCATCCTTCATTCAGGTTACATGAGGGAGCAACTGATGACCCTTCTTTTAGTGATAGCCAAAACTACAGAAGACACCACTCAAGGCTTGGACCAGCATGCCTTATTAGTAAGGCCTGATTAGAAGCTAAGCCATGTGGCTCAAGGGGGTTCCCTGGAGACTAATTTCAAATTCATGAGGTGGGGCACTGATTTAATTGCAGCTGAGTGTGCCCATTTGTATGTGAAAGGAACCTGAATGCAGGGAGAAAGTGAGCAGACAGCCAAAGAGGAAATGTGAGTGTGACCCTGGGAGGAAACCAAGAGAGAAAGCTTCTTTTGGGCAGAATACTTGTTAAGGCAGTAGACTTGCACTTCTGAACAAAGAAACTGGCTCTTGTTTATTTCTATTTTGTACAGAGAACCAGGACTTTGTGTACACTTTTTTCAAATAATCAGGTTTGCACCCAAGAAATAACTGACCTCTCATCAATTTCCTTTCTAACAGAAACAACTCAATATGGCCCCAAATACTGGCTAACCATTCAGGTTAAAAGGGGGCAACAACCAGATAAAACTTAGTGGGTATTTTTCATCTTCCCATCAAAGTTTCGATACTTTTATTCCTTGAAATTAACTAAGTAGCTATTAAATCCTTAAGAAGATTCTCTCTGGAAATTCTCTTCATAGGGTGGGGGTTATAGACTAACAGTGTTGCCAATTCCCATAATTTTATCACACATCTCATGCTATTTGGGGTCTTTCCTTTAGCCCCAACTAATTGCATGAGAATTTCATTTACAAAGACATTAAGTTTCATGGTTGTGGCGGAAAGCATGAAAATATTGAGTCCTAATGGTTCAGAAACCAGAAGGCAAATAAAAAGAACCCAAGATGTTATTTTTAAAATCCCATGATTTTAAAATCAATCTCATGATCTTGAAAAGCCTGGGACTGACACTGCTGCTAAGTTAAATAATGCTGGCAATGTCAAAGTCAATCAGATAGGTGGGACCTCTCTAAACAGTGCTTCCTGCTCCTTAAAACATCTTTTGAAATTTAAACAGACCTTAGTCTCAGGCCAGAGGGGCACGTTCACAAGACCTTTAGGCCACTATATTTAAGAGAGTTATTCTGCCCTTACCCCTGTCTCCATCCACAAAGCTCAACATTGGAAGTTTCATCAATAGGAGGAAGTTGTAGAGAGCAGGGGAAAGAGACAAATTCCAATACATTTGTGAACATCATCTGTAATTCTGTCTCTCCGCAGTACGGGCTGATTCAGGTGAGGACAGCACTGAGGCTTTCCTTCCTTGTAGCTAGCTGGGAATGTCTTTATGGACAAGGAAGTTATTGGTACTTTGTAAATAGACTAAACATATTTATCAGAGCAATGCATTAACTTATTCAGATAAGCATACTAGCCTCAAGTACCAACAAGCTATATTTAGTTGGGGCACATACTTAGGCTTATAACATGCCTTCAGTTTGAACTCCACTCCTATAGATGTCAGGGCAATCTGAACACATGACATGAGGGCATGGGTGAAATACTGAAATGTTTTTCCTATTTCATACTTGCCATTAATAGAACGGTGTGAAACTAGAAAGGACTTGGCTAGATGCTACCTGCCAATGGGTAACACTTTCTTCTCCCCACCCCAAAACAAAACATGAAACCCTCCAAGCATATAGGCACAATACACTGGTACATTGTGTCACATATGGAAAAACGCTTCCCAAAGGTACCAGATCAGCAAACCTGCTACACGCTTTTTTTCCTAGCTCTGCCACATCAGTTTTAATAAAATATATTTAGACAAGAACATTTGGTGAGTGACATAAAAATGAAGTAAGCAGAAGTCTTTCACAAGTAGTGGGTCTGCCTTGCACTACCCTCCAAGTTCTTTTTGGCCCAAATCCACCAAAGCATTTATGTACCTGCTTAGCTCTAAGCATGTTAATAGTCCCTTTGCCTTCAATGGAACTACTCTGGAACGTGAAGTTAGAACATAAGAACGGCCATACTGGGTCAGACCAATATCTAGCCCAGTACCCTGTCCTCTGACAGTGGCCAATGCCAGTGCATAAGAGGGAATGAATAGAACAGGTAATCATCAAGTCATCCATCCTGTTGGCCATTCCAAGTAAAGTATGTGCCGGAGTGCTTTGCTGCTTCAAGGGCTAAGACTCAAAATCTTTAAGTTTCCCTATGTCAGATCCATCTAGTTTACACCCTGCTATGTGCATTTTTCATCAATAAGTGTTCATAAATTATTTTTTGGGAGTGAACTCAGTGGTTTTGAAGATGAGCCTCTAGATCCAGCCAACATGGAGAGGAACTGTACAAGCTGTAGAAAGCTCTTGCTATTTGTAATGTACTTTGAAATACTTCTAGATGATAGATGTAAATTATTTTTCTGTCAATGTAAATCTTTAGGATTTTAGGCATATTTTGAAATTTCATTTATGTTTCATACAATCTCATACTTGATAAACATGTACATTTTAATCAAATATTTTCAGTATGAAATATAGTATTTCCACATGCACCAAGCAATAGGATGAGTGAATTACTAATATAAGTACAGCTGGTATATGTATGTAGGTAGGATAAGGGATAATAAAAGGGGGACAGAGGGAGCAGACAGCAAAGGGATGAGTACTTTAAAATCCCTCTCATTTAGATATGCTGAACATATACAGCCTGATCCAAAGTTCACTGAAATCAGTGGGAGTCTTGCTGGGAGAATTCAGTGGGCTCAATCATTACTTTCAGAGAAAGAAACAAACACATCCTACCGCCTTCCTCTTTCATTTGTTTCCTGTCTCTCTCTACATCTTCATTCTCCCCTTCAAGGCAGTCCTTAACTCTGAGGCTGCCTACATATCCACTCTCATCTTTGCTTCATCTGACTTCAGTCTATCATACCCACTTGCCTTCATCCTTCCCCTCACTCATAGTCCCATAGCTTTCCCAAACGATCTACACCTCCAAATCCCTGCTCAAAACTCACCATGTTTTGCTTGCTTTATATCACTAATATCCAGTCACTCTCATTTGTCACTTTCAAGCCTGACCGTCATTGGGGTATAAAATTGCATTTTTTTTCCTTCTCCACCTGTTCCATTGCCTCATTTAAACTACAAGGGTGGGGAGGTAGAATGATGTTATAGTGTTGTGCTTCCTGGCTAGACTAAACTATAAGTGCTAGGCCAGGAGACCTTGAGACAGATCTGTCCTGATTTTCTTATGAAGTATGGGGCATTTCAAGGTGAGCTGTGTAAGATGGTGTAAGTTAGATCCCTTAGATCCTCGTTATGAATTTTACACAGGTACACGGGTCAGAAGAAGGTGTATGTTGAAGTAAAAAGTAACCTAATGCAATATAAACCTTATATGTTCCCATTAGTTGCTTGTCTTCCTTGTCCTATTTTATGGCTCCTTGGTATGCAAATCACAGCAACTTAGGGCTCAACTACATGAAAGTTGCACTAGTTTAACTTAAGGTGTGAATTTTAAAATGGTTTCAGTAAACCAGTGCAAAAGGCTGTGTGGAAATTCTTATTTGATTTAAACAAGGCTTATTTGGGCTGAATTTAAATTGAGTAGGAACAGGTTTTTAAATGAAATTAAATAAGCCCAAAATACGTGTGTTCACAAAGGCTTTTGTACTTATTTAACTAAACCAACTTAAATGAAACTGATACATTTGTGTATGTAAATGAGGCCTTAGATTCAGATTCAGAGGGGACATGGAAGTGGGTAAGACTGTATGTGAAGCCGAGTAAGTGAGTTGAAGAGAGTCTATGATGGTGTGAAGTATATGTTTAGTGGGAGGAATGACAGAAAGTATAAATTACAACAATTTAAGCTCACTCTGAAGTTATCCTCTGAATTTGGTCCATTCTCTGTAAAGCAATAGTCACACCTATTTAGCTGTGTATCTACTTGCCTTGTAAACCCTCCTGTTCTCGGAAACATTAACTCCGAATAAAACCTTTAAATCTGTATGTCATTATCAAGCTATAAAAGGGTGAAGAAAATTCATATGCATGGGTTATTATATCTCTTTTGCCCCAGGAAAACAACAGAAACGATAATACTATTACATAGCTCTTACATGGAGCATCTTAACATTCAAAGATCTCAAACTACTTTACAAAAGAAAGTTAATATCATTAAAATAAGAATCAAAACAGACCAGGTTGTAAGGTTTGTCTGGGAAGACAGACAGAAATATAAATGGCCTGAACACAAAAAAGGAATGATATGATCAGTCACTTATTCAGTGCAATTAGATAAATTCACAAAGGAGAGATTGATTAAAGGTTCCCGTTTATTAATCACTAGAATAGCTGAAGGTCATTATTTGTCTTCCTGCAAAAGAACAAAGAGTTCTTATTGAAGTAAAACAAAGACAAGCCTTAAGATGCATTATGAAGAGGAGCTTCAATAAGCAAAGTGCACTCAATCCTAGTAAAAAGAAGTTGGTTGTGATTTCCAAAAGAATGCAACACAAAACAACAGACAACTAATTTAACATTGTCTGGGATAACATATTGTAGATGACAACAAAAAATTATGGAGAAACATGAGGTAGGACACCCATGGCAAAAATGATATGTGCTTGTGTAATTAAAGACTATATCGTAATGGATACGCATAATGCACAGCCAGCCTTAATACTGATATTTCCTGATTTTTGAGTACTTGACTTTGCAACCTTAATGTTCTTGTAATGGTAGTTTTTAATTTTAATAGAACAAATAGTATGGAATCATGTAATTAAAACTTTATTCACCGTGCAAGGGACTCTACTGAATTATAGTGTTATAGGTAACCTAAATTCTGGCATTTCTTAAATTTTGGGTCAATTGACAGCAATCTTAATATTCTTTTAATGAAGATTGTTTTATAAACAAGTTAACTGAAAAAAAAATCTATCCTGTCGAACCATACAGACCCCTGCATAGCAAGGTTTGAACCCAGGGCCTGTAGAGGCACCACACGGGCAACTACCACTACCACTAAGGATAGAGATTCCACCACTTCCCTAGGTAATATATTCCAGTACTTCACACTCCTAGTGAAAAAGTATTTCCTAATATCCAAACTAGACATGCGCCACTGCAACTTGAAAATGTTGCTCCTTGTTCCGTCTTATGCTGCCACTGAGATCAACCTAGCTCCATTCTTCCCAGAGCCTCTTTTCAGGTAGTTAAAGGATGCTATCAAATCCCCCCTCATTCTTCTCTTCTGAAGACTAAACAAGCCTAGCTTCCTCAGCCTCCCTCATAAGTTATGTGCTCCAGCCCCCTAATCATTTTCACTGTTCTCTGCTGGACTTTTTCCAATTTGTCCACATCCTTCGCATTGTAGGGGGCCCAAAACTGGACAAATGTGGCCTCACCAATGCTGAATAGAAGGGAATAATCACTTTCCTCGATCTGCTGGCAATGCTTCTACTAATGCAGCCCAATTAAACGTTTGCCTTCTTCGCAATAGGGGCACACTGTTGACTCATATCCAATTTCTTGGCTACTGTAACACCCAGGTCCTTTTTTGCAGAACTACTGCTTAGTCAGTTGCTCCCCAGTCTGTAGCAGTGCATGGGATTCTTCTGTTCTAAGTGAAGGACTTTCCACTTTTCTTTGTTGAACCTCATCAGATTTATTTTGCCCCAATTCTCCAATTTGTCTATGTCATTCTGTATCCTATCCAGACACTTCAGAGTATCTACCACTCTTTCCAGCTTAGTGATATCTGCAAACTTGCTGAGGGTGCAATTCACTCCATCCTCCAGATCATTAATGAAGATGTTGAAGAAAACTAGCCCCCAGGACTGACCCCTACACTGAGGCACTCTGCTTATTACTAGCTGTCAACTAGACATTGAACCGTTGATCACTATCCACTGAGCCCAATGATCTAGCCAGCTTTCTATCCCTATTATAGTCCATTCATCCAACCCATACTTCTGTAACTTGCTGGCAAGAACATGATGGGAGATCGTATCAAAAGCTTTGCTAAAGTTAAGATATATCACGTCCTTTGCTTTCCCCACATCCACAGTGCCAGTCATCTCATCATAGAAGGTAATCCGGTTGGTCAGGAATGATTTGCCCTCGGTGAATCCATGCTGACTGTTCCTGATCACCTTCCTCTCTTCCAAGTGCCTCAAAATGGATTCCTTGATGAACTGCTCCATGATTTTTCCAGGGACTGAGGTGAGGCTTACTGGTCTGTAGTACTCCAGATCCTCCTTCTTCACTTTTTTGAAGATGAGAACTATATTTGCCTTTTTTCCAATTGGCTGGGACCTCCCACAATAGCCATGAGTTTTCAAAAAGAATGGCCAATGGCTCTGAAATCACATTAGCCGACTCCCTCAGCACTCCTGGATGCATTGCATCCGGCCCCATGGACTTGTGCATGTCCAGCTTTTCTAAACAATCCTGAACCTGTTCTTTCACCACTGAGGGCTTCTCACCTCCCCATTCTGTGCTGCCCAGTGTGGTAGTCTGGGAGCTGACATTGAGTACTTCATCTTTTTCCACATCATCTGTCACTAGGTTGCCTCCTTCATTCAGTAAGAGGCCCACACTTTCCCTGACCTTGTTGCTAACATACCTGTAGAAACCTTCTTACCCTTAATGTCCCTTGCTAGTTGCAACTCCAGTTGTGCTTTCTTTCTTAATTCTTGAAAATGCCTTTCAAGGTCAGAGTGTTTATACTGAAGCCAATCACCTGTGATAATCTGGTTAGTTGTCTTGCTAGCTGAAATGTCCCAGAGTTTCTCTGCTACTGAAGTGAAAATGATCAGTGAAGCCTTATGGGAGGGCCATTCTCGCATGCCGTCAATTTGGGTGGCACTCGATCTGCAAGGAGGCCACATCCCTTTGGGATGTGCCATGATAATTGTTATTAGAAATTTTTTCTGAAATTATTTAAAAAATTCAGCCTGAGGCAGAAAGCACCCATGGAAAATTTCAGTCCAAATATTTTTTCAAATTTACAAGAAACTGAAAATAAGAGAAGTGGTAAATATTAGGCAACCTCAGCTATAGACTCTGCTACAGCTCTTACTGTAATACTTTATAAATGCTGCCCAGAAGTCCTATTTCATCCAATATACAGTTTTACTCTGCTAGTAGTAAAACCCGAACCAAACTTTTTCTGTGTATGACTTTAATGGAAAACGATATAGATGAGGGAGTGAATTCTTAGCAGTGCCAGTAATGGCTTCTAGTCATTTTGCTGTAAAAACACCGACGTTTTCTGTTTTTAATAGCCATGTTTTCCTGCTGTTTGCAATTGCAAAAAGCGCCTTTCAGAAATTGCAAAATATTTCCCATATAGTCATTTGGCAAGCCCCAAATGAGTCATATATATGAAAACATGCTAAACAACATTACTGAAATGTAATTGTGCTGCTGAGACATAGATATTAAAGGAGAAGTGAAACAGAATAACTTCAGTTTCTCTGTGGTATCTTGGTTGTAATCTCACTCCCGGTGCAATTAGTTTAGACAGTGTCAATATGATAATTTTCACAATCACTGACAACTGCAAAGATAAGGATGGAATTAGAGTTCAATTAGAGTTCAATAAATAATTTACAGTGAATGTATTCAACTAATAGAGCCTTTTTTCTATTTGCAAATTATAAAAGTATTTTATAGATAGTAGATTTTGTTGAGTTTATTCATTATTTGAAAATACCAAATAATTTCTATGAATTATGTTGGTTTATAGCTTTTTTATGATTGATTTGTTGCAAATATCCCATATTTGAAATTCACCCATGTAGGTTCATTTTGATTAGAGGCATAGTTCATACAATATGTAGCTGTTCCAGTATTACCAGCCACAATTATTCAAAAATTATGAGTCAGGCATTAAAAAAATCATGAGATTGGCTTTAAAAATCATGAGAGTCTAAAACTAATAAACTGTGAGTCCTTTTTAATTGCCCTTTGGTAGCTGGGTCTTTACAGTTCATGTTTACAAGGTTTTCTCATCAATCAAGAAGGCTAAAAGTTCATTTAAAAAAGTAATGAAAGCTCAGATTCTCACTAAATAATATGAGACTATACTAAGAAAAAAACATGTTTTTGCAGAAACTGTATTTCCCATCAGAAAATCATTCTGTTAGAAAGTTCCTGACCAGCTTCAATTATGACTAAGAATATCTAATTAAAAACAAAACCATAAATATTTTAAAAGCAATATTCTCCTGATAAAACCTTTAATAAACCCTGGGTCTGACCACTCCCCTGCTTCTCCCTTCCCTCCTCTACATCTTGCTTGGGAGATTATCATGTGCATATCCCCTACTCTCCCCTCTGGGCCCCAATTGTGATCCAGGGAGCCCAGCCACAGAAGGATCTGGGCAAGATTTTATTTTCCTATCTTCCTGGAGCAGTGTATCCGGGTCAGTGAAAATCCATCCTTAACTATTCCATGTTTACTGTGATAGATTTCTAAGACATCTCTCCTGGATGAAAGGCAGCTGATATCTTCATCTGAAACAAAGCAATGTCACATAAATCCCCGTGTTTCAGTGTTGAGACAATTATATTTGCTAATCACAGGGCATATATTATATAGTATGGGTGAAGTTTACAAAAGTAGCTAAATCCCATTTTCAAAAGTAACTTGGGCACTTATATTATGAGAAAACTGGATTTGACATAACCTTCAGCCATCTTGCTCACTCAGCCACCATAAGCTGGAAGGGAGGACACCACAGAAATAGAAAGAAGTTGGCCTTGCTCAGGCAGGCAAAAACAACTGCACAGCTGCAGTGTTACTGAAAAGGATAGCTGACCTTGCTCTGTGTGCCTGTGTTTGTAAGTTTCTTGCTAGAGCTGCTTTGTTGATAAGTAAAGCTTATGAATTTTTTGCTGTTGCTAGGGAAATTGTTAGCCTATTAGAAGTTACTTTGAGTTATGCTTTGTTTTGAGTTACTTATAGAAAGATGAGTTAGAGAATGTACTTTGGAGAAGTCTGGAAGAAGTTCTTTTGAGAGGATTTCTATGAGTTTGAAGTCTGACTGCTACCTCCCCAGTGGCTAGGAGGAAGGCTGGCCACTGGAATCCTGCTGCTGCCACTCGATACCATCTCAAACTATGGGTACTATATCTGGAGTGCTTCTAGACTATCTCTAGTTTTTATGTGTGCTTTAGACGCAATAAAAACAAGGATTTTTGAAAGGAAGCACTCTCTGTGTACCAATCATTTCTCAGATGGATGTGCTGTATCCCCTCACAGATTTTTTTCCTGACATCGCCTGGATTACCATAGTTACCATAGTTTTGTGTTCAGATAACCCTGGGTAACACTTAGGGCCAAGTGGCATACATTGGAGTAGATGGCAGTTAGGAGCTAACCTCCTTAAGTGCTTTTTGAAAATCCCACATGGTGCTTAACTGCCTCTTGAGGTTCCTAAATACCTTTGTAAATGTAGCCATTGAAGCCTAAATCTCACTTAAAATCAATACAGCTTCAAAGTAATTTAGGTGTGTTTGAAAATGGTCCCCTGTTCAGTTAAAGGAAAGAGATTACAAAATCAATTTTTGGCATTTTACCTCTTAGCTAAAAATAATCAGCAGTCAGAATAGCAAAAAATAAAAATAAAATAAAATATAGAAGTTATGTATGTAAACCAGGGAAGAATAAAGATTCTGTTAAATACTAGATGATCATGAGCAATAACAGTTGCTTGTTTTAGGATTTTTTTCCCCATTTCAGCTTTCCTCAGTTAATTTAAAAGAAGCTTACACTTGCTCTATAATGGCCTTTAAACTATAATGGTTACCATGGTGATCATGAAGGAATTCTAAAAGTAGGGAATATAAAAAAAAAATTATGGTAAAATCTGAAGTTTTAGAGTCAGGGCTGCTCCATTAGTGAAGCAATGGATAAGCTATCATTCATTAACTGAAAATCAGCCAGTAGAATTAATTGATTTTTTTCTTCAGACTTTATGGGAACATATATTGATGGTACTGTATGACTTAGGGATACATAATTTGCGTGTGATTTGGAAATCATAGTGAAAATGAGATGATTTTATCAACATCATTTTGAAATGTTTGAGGAGGCTTTGTATGTTTGAATGGACCTTGATGATTAAAAAACACCCTCTTGATTTTTTTCTGTATAATTGTGATGTGGATGGCTTTGTGGTTAAGGCACCAGACTGGAGGCTCAAGTTCAATTCCTGTCTTTTCCATAGATTTCCACTGTGACCCTGGGCAAGTTACTTAGGCTAGGTCTATACTGGCGGTGGCAAATTCGCCGCCATTAGATCGATTTCTCTGGATCTACTGAGAGGTCAGTAAAGACCCGTTCAGTCAATCCAGAAATCCACTTACCAAAACCACCTCCAACAGTGGCGCAGTGCAGTATGGACGCCCCGCAGAATGGAAGCAGCAGAATCGATGTAAGTTACGCAAGTTTTTTATGTCAGTTGCGTATCCCCCATCGACTGCCACCGAATCTCGGAGGTAAGCATAGACCAGCACCTAGGATGGGATTTTCAAAAGCCCAACTTCCCACTGAAAGTCAGTCTTACCCTCAATCTCTCTGTGCCTCAGCCTGCTATCTGTGAACTGGGGATAATAATACTTCCATACTGTTATTTTCATGGCATGCAAAACAAAAAGAAAGAAAGAAATTAGACAAAAACATAAGATGCTCTTTCTGGAAGGTTGCCACATAACCCTCCTTTTTTTCTTAAAATTCAGAACTTTAACAGACAGAAACAAACAAAAAAATGAAAAACAACCAACAAACAAAAAGACCAAGTCAAAACAGGCTGTTCCTTAAGGCAGACACGCAAGACTTCCCACATCTTGCTCTAGACTGGCTCCTTGCAGACTGACTGCTCAAACTAGCTTGCACACTTCCTTAAAGAGCTTCCTAAACTGCAGGTAGGCCCAGGAAACTACACAGGGATATCAGTGAGTTAAGAGCAATAATGCCACTGAGAGTTGCATTCTCTAGCCCTGCTCTGTGTTGAAGGGCTTCTGTGAAATTAGGAGCACTGACCCCATCACCCCAGATCTACTGGGTTTTCATCCATTCTTTTTATAGGTTCAGAAGAGATGACTGGGGCCATTATCATTAAGAGGACTTAATTTGATTGAAAATTGACAATGCTCCTAACAAAAAAAATATTATAGATAGTACTGATATTGATAATGAAAAACCATCAAATGTTTTTAGTTAAATATATTTATATGGGATGAAATCTTAGCCCCATTGAAGTCAGTGGCAAAACTCGCATTGATTTCCATGAAGCTGTGATTTCAACAATATCCTTTTACTAAGTAGGTATTTCACTCTGGAGGTGAAATTCTGCTCTCAGTAATAGTAATATAAGTCTATTCAAGCTATGTGAGTTATCCCACGTTATCCCTATGTAACCGAGCAGAATTTGGCTCTTAAATCTTTTTACAAACTTAGGTGAACCATTGACTTCAATGATGTTACACTGACATAAAACGAGTGTGACAAAGGGCGAGGCAAGAATAGGTGAGCCGGCACTCTGGTCACAGCAGCCCCAATCAAGCAAATGCAGAATGCAGCTGATTAAACAGGGCTGTGCCTAATTTCTGCATTAGGGAGAGGCTACAAATAGGCACAGAAAGGAAGTAGCTGGGGGGAAAGCAGGCAACAGGGGAAAGGGAGAGAGATTGATTGATTGATTGATTGATTGATTGATTGATTGATTGATTACGCTTTCCTGCTTGTTACAGGAGCTGGCAGCTCCCTAGGACTATTGGAGCAGAGCTGTATATAGTGTGAAGATGGGGGGGAATCCACATTGTGAGGAAACAGCTATACAAGGTGTTTGATCAGCACAAAGATCTCTGAGCAGTTTGTGGACCATAGGCAGGAGCCAGAAGGCCCTGTCACATGGAGTAACACAGTAGTGAAACAGGACCCTTAATTTTACCATAAAATGCAATATAAATCTAATCTTGTTGGATGCCAGAGATAATCCTAGAATTACTAGAAGACTCCTATGCATTAGAACAATAAAACTATAGTGATAATGTGGCAAAGATAATCAACATTAACAGGACTGATTTTCCTTTCTGTGATTTCACTTTTCTGCCAGTGTAATTTCTACTTTTATTAAGACAAAACCAGATTAAACCAATCCTTTATTCAGGCAATACTGTAGAGTGACATTTTATATAATAATATTGTATTGTGTGCTTCCTTAATTATCTGGCTGAATTCAAAGCTTTCTGCCATGTATTTGGTAAAAGTGCCAATTACATTTCTGGGGGCGGCTTATGCAAATGACTTTGCAATGCATTATGAAAAAGGAAAAACACTTTAGCTTCTTATTTTTGGATTTGCAGAAGTGATTTTATTTTTTTATGTTATGAATATGTGTTGATTCCTTTGACTAATGATGAAAGGCTAGCTTGGTGACACTGACACCAGAACTTTGAAAGCTATTTAAAAACTACAACTAATTCAGATATCATGGTGCAGTATATAATGTTATGTTTCTATTTAGCAAACTTCAGGATATTATGGGATACGTTTGCTAAGCATACATGTACAGACAGCATCTAATGACCATTAGCCTTAACTGCCGAAAAATTATGGGCTGTAACAGGGCAGTCTGCCCAATTATCTGTTACACCTACCTTGGGTGTGGGACTTAAAGTAATTCATGGGAGAGCAAGAAAAACTCCAGCTAGGTGAAGCTAAACAGGACAGAAGCCTGGGAAGCTGCAGCTGGGCTGAGGAGGCAAGTGCAGGTTAAAGCTGCAGGGAGGACAGGAACCAAACCCAGCTCTGGGAAGAAGGGCTGGGGTCTCTTGACTCAAGAATGGGGAGAGAGAGACTGAACTGGGATTGGGGTCTGGAGACCAAAGTGTGTAAGGATAAAATAAACTGGACCTCAGAACAAGGATGGAGGAATGTGATTAACTACCATTGGACAGTGACGTGGAGTTCTTGAGGAGCTTCACGAGAGAGGGGAAAATGAGGCAGGGCACTGCAGAGACACCTAAGCCATAAGGAGGCGCTCAGTAAGCAGCATCCTGTTTACATGAACATATGTATGATGACAAATATTCTTTTATAGAATAGAAGCAGAGTCTAGGAATCTACGCCCCAATCCTGTACTGAGTTCTAAGCAGGCAGGCTCCAGCCTCATTGGCCTTCCACACACATACATGGGCTTGTCCACATAAAGCTTAGTGGAAGATTGGGGCCCTTTACAATGTCATATCAATAGAAAATACAACAACGGAACAGTTGTTAAAATTCTTAATATTAACTAATTGAAATTTTTGTCTGAATATATTTAATTTTTTCCTGAAGGAAGTTACTGCAAGGCAGCATCTTACAGAAATATCATAGGACGGTTACAGACCAGTTTGCATATGGGTTAGATTTAAAGCAGTACCTAATGAACAGTAATCAGGGCACTACCAAACATTTATGTGATGATGTCCATTGACACGGTGTATCATATTCAGAGGAAGAGAAAAAATTCTATGTCTCAAAGACAGAATCATTTAGACAAGACAAACAAGGTGAATTTGAAAGAGCGAGGGTTTGGGGATTGTTGATGGTAAGAAGGGATTGTGTAGAGCGATGGGTTTCACAGAGAGTTTGGATTGGAATGGTGGGAGGGAAACTGCCTGGAGGAGAAGGACAGGAAGAAGGTTCCGGAAGTAAGAGCCAGCATTTACACAAACACAGAGATGGAAGTAGGGAAAGGAACATTTACCTGCCATTTATTTAAATCAGATTCCCTATGTATTTGACTAAGTGCAAAACAACCTGCAATCAGTTTATGTCACACACTCCTTTCTACAGCAATACATAATATTGCTGTAGTAGTTGGGACCAAATCCTGCTTTATTCACACAAGAACTTTTATTGACATCAACAGGGATGTTCATGTGAACAAAACATGCAGGATTTGGCCATCAGCAAGGATCACAAAATGTGTATTGAAAATTATTTCTCTGTGATGGGTGGATGCTGATTTCACTGCTGGCTTGTTCTTTTGCTCTTTCATTACTATTTCAGCCCATTTAAATGAATGGAATATGTCAGTATATCTCACAACACTGAAAGTAATATATTTTTCCAAACAATGGGAGAGAAGTACAGATATAAACAAATGCTGCACATCACTATCAGTAAAAAGCAGTATTTCAAATATTACTTTCGGTATTGCAGAAACAAACATTTTTGAGGCCTGATACTCAGCTTTTTAAAATCAGCAGAGCTCTATTGCCTTTAATGGAGCTCCTCTAATTTACAGCAGTTGAGGATCAGACAACATATGCATATTATGTTTCCTTATAAGTCAAAATTAAATATATACACATTCATAGGGTAAATGGACCTATGCCAGTTTGCACCGAGGTTGGGGCACATTGTATTGCTAGATATAATGACAATATCATTGACATCACAGCAAATGCTCAGGATCATCCTGGATCATCTCTTTATCTCTTTCCTTTTATGTAATTTTAATTTCTATTGCATTTAATTCTGCAGAAAAATGATTTAGAGCAAAAGAATCTTCACATTTTGAGTTTTCTCAATTGTCTATTGTGTGATTTAATTTCCTTAGAGAATTTTTTTCTTCTTGCTCCTTTTCTGATTAAGTTCTGTTAAATATGGTAACATGAGCCCCTGATGTAATTCTTTTGTTCTCAACTCTTTCATAAAACAGACTCAGAACACAGTGTACAATTTTTAAAAGAGCACTTCAAAAACGCTTTACTAGTTTTGAAACCACACTATTCTTTGTGCACAGAAATTTTTCTTTGCTTCTTCAGCAGGAGCTATTTATCTTTATAAAAAGCTTAAAAAAAAAGAGGGCAAACTTAGTTTTACTGGTAAATCCTGAACACTCAAGGTTAATGATCACAATTTGCAAAACTGCTATTGTATGAAACAATATCTCAAAGTTAAACCAATGAAAGAAAATACGACAAACTTGAACATTGTCCCGCTTAACCAAAGCTTTCACCTTTTAGAGAAACAGGCATGTTTAAGGAGTTGGGTGCAGAACCCACTATATTCCAGCACCTTCCAATCCTAAAACCCCATAATCTTCCTAACATCACTGCAGAGGGAGTGAAGTGATCAAGTCAATAGTCCAAGAAGTTGACTTTAACTGTCACATTTTCTATGGATTGAAGGGATACCAAAGGGTGTGATGCTGTAGTAAACAAGGCTTAATATAATGAAGGCCTGAATAAGAGATTTGGCTGAGGGAATGGGGGAAAAAAAAAAAAAAAAGACAGAACCTGGAGATGTCAAGGAGAAGAAACAACGGTAGAATCTGGATATGGTCTGACTGCATAGGGCAGTGGAGTAAGAAGAAAATAAATGAAAGATTACAGACCTGAGTGATGAGGAGGATAGCATTTGTATCTGAGATTTTCAATGCTGTCTAAGAGATTTGACACCCAATTCTTATTAGAATTAATATGCATTGGACATCCAACCTCTCTTGATGGATTTGAAAATACTGCTATCCCTTAGAAAATGAAGGAGCAAGTAGGGATATAGTTGTCTCCCTCATTTTCCTCAGGCCATCAATGAAACAATATATACTCATAGGCTGAGATTTCATATTTAGATTGTGAAGCTCTTGGGGCAAGGACCATATTTTTGTTGTGTTTGTGCAGTGCCTAACATAAAAGGCCATTTTGGGCACTATGTTACTACAAATTAATAATAATATCTATAAAATCTGTGTGCTATTCAGCCAGCTTTCTTCACAAGCAGCCTAAAATGTACATGTATTGTTATTAATAGTTGGTCATTAAGTGTCCACAAAAGTCTTACCAGAATTCAAGTGCTTCCGCAGCTGTAAATGGATGAGAAATATATTGCTGACTCATGAATAAATCTTCCTCCTTGCCAGTTGAGCACTGGTCATCCTGTACTTATCAGACTGGCTATACATATGAATTAAAACTGAATACCTCCTCTGGGAATTAGAGAACTGTTTAGTCCCAAATACTTTCATGCCCCAGCATTCAAAAGAATATTCTTTGAATACCTCACAACATACTTTAAAAATGTAAGCACTATTTTATAATCCTTATGACTCTCTCCTCTTCTAAACATGCATTTCACAGTTTAATAACTTGTTTGGAGTGGAGAAATGGAGTACAGCTGTATTTATAACAGTGAGTAGCTGGTACATTTAAACAGCAGGTGTGACAAAACATCTCGACTTGAACTCTTATTCTCCATTAGCCTTGCCAGTAAACATAATCTCTTCCAACCTAGAATAACATTAATTATACTTGGGTCTAGGTACAGAGGAGATGGTAGGGGAATAGACATCTAGCAAAGGAGATAAGAACCCCATTATCACATCTCTTGCCTTGGGATCTCTGCAAGCTGTAACATGTTTACTCTGAGGATAGGCAAACTTGTTTGAATAATATATTCCCTTTTGTCCCACATACTATACATATATTACATTTAAAAAAAAACACAACAAAAACCAAATACCCTTCTACATTAAAAGACTGTTAAGGTTGCAGAGTCAAGCACTCAACAATTAGAAAATGCCAGAAATAAGACTGCCTGTGCAAATTAATTTGCCCCCCCCTTGTGCGTGTGTGTTGTGATACAGTCTTTAGTTACATAATCATGTATTTTTTTCCAGCGATCCCATCTTATTTGTGAATGGGTAGTATCCAATAATTATCTTTCCCTCAGCATTCAGCGTGTGGCCCCAGGCCTTGTTTAATGCAGAACATTCAAACCTTTCATTAAATACAAAACTATTAGTTTCCTCTTGAACATTTCAATAGTACTCGTGCGGTAGTATCTCACTGCTTCACACATATTTATTAATTTATCCTCACAAAATCCCTATCTGATTAGATGTTATTATTAGTCCCATTTTATATCTGGGAAATTGAGGTGCACAGAGGTTAAGAGTAAAACTAACAAAAGAGGGGACCAATTAAAAAAAACCTAGGGTCTGATTTTCCAGACTATTAAGTATTTTTGTAACTCTTCAAAGCTTGGCTCCTATTGACTTCAGTAACATTTGTGAGTTCTCAGCATTTCTGCATATCATGTTGGGCGTACAGAAAATGAGAAAATGCAAAAAACACAATTAGTAACCATTGGCAAAAATGTTGGTTTAAGTGCAACAAATGAAGAGTCTTAATGACAATGTGTCTCCACTACACAATCCTGATTCATCCCCAGAGCAGGTCCAGCCTGTACACTAAATTAGGCAGGAATCCTAAGAAAAAAATAGTCATGATCATGTAATTAAAGACAGATCATAATGCATACACACGTGTATTCTAAAAGTATTCTTTTAAAATAGCTTGTTTATGTGTAATTTCCTAGGTTTTTCAAACTGAGAAACCCCATCATGTTGAAACCTTCATAGCCACAAAACACACCTCTGTCACTTAATCTAATAGCTGGTCTACACTGGCGACTTAAATTGAATTAAAGAGACTTAATTTGAATTAATTACTCCTGCATCTACACTGGTGCACTGTTAATTTGCATTAAGCTGCCTGTAAAATCGAATTAATAAGACCACCTCTGAAAGCGACGTAGCGCCTAATTTGAATTTGTTAATTCAAATTAGTGTCAGTGCAGATGCAATGGGATTTAATTCGAATTAATTGGCCTCCAGAATGTATCCCATGATGCCCCATTTTAAAGCACCCTCCCCCAAAGCAGCCCCGGAAAGATTTGAATCTTCATTCATTTCCTGTGTTTGCTGCCAGCGTGGAAAGAGCTTTCTCATTGTTCTCAGCATGGACTGCAAAGCCCAAACCTGCTCCAGCATGGAGTAGACCAGAGGTCTTAGACCTCATCAGGCTGTGGAGCGAGGAGTCAGTTCTGGCTCAGCTCAGAGCCCACAAAAGGAATCTGGATATTTATGGGAAAATATCCCAGGGCATGCTTGAGAAGGGGCACGCTCAGCAATGTAGAGTGAAGATAAAGGAGCTGCGGCAGACTTATCAGAAAGCCAGGGAAGCTAACAGCCACTCTGGCTCCTCTTCCAAAACATGCAGGTTCTATGATGAGGTGCATGCTATTCTGGGGGGCAATCCCACCATGACGCCTCCATGCTGCATCGATACCTTTGCTGCTTCACAGTCCTTGAACAATGATGATGGATCCCTGGACGAGGAGGCAGAAACTGTGGAAAGCAGGGAGCATGAGAGCGGGGTGTCCATTCTCCCAGAAACACAGGAGTTACTCTTGAGCCCCGAGCAGTCCACCAGCACACAGGACAGCACAAGTGATCCCGTGGAAGGCACATCTGGTGCGTGTTCTTTCTTCCTAGCATTTCTGTCCTTGTACATTGGGTGTGGGGGGCATGAGGGGGTTCTCAGCGGTTTCATTGCAGTACTGGGTGGTAACCCATGTCTCAGTTATTTTATTTGTTGAGAAATGCTACTTTTATCGTCATTTGTTATAACATGGAAAATTAATGTATTTAATCTGTTATTCCTCCCTTGATTTTCTCTGCAATCAAGGAAGCCAGCATCATGGATTCCTGCATTTTAAGCATTGTTCCCACCCACCACCAAGCTGTCCTCAGTTGGTCTCCGTAAAAGTTTGAAATCTGAGCCTAGATCTCCCCCCCACAACAAACCATGAGTGTTTGCTCTCTGAAAGGGTTTGAAATCCAAGCCTAGATTTTACCACCCCACCACCCACCACCAACCCACAACAACCTGCCCTCAGCTGATCACTGTAGAGGTTTGAAATACAAGGGGAGAGAGGAAATCATTTCCTAGATACATTGTTCAATGGTCTGCTTTAAATCATTAGCTAGATACATTAGTTCATTGCCTACTTATGTAAATTGTAACATTTTGATCACTTTATTTGATATGCTACTTGTGGCTACATAGTTTCATTCAGTCCTTTTTCAAATGGTTACATTTCTATCACTGTTTTCACTATGCTAAGTATGTGTTCCCTGTTATTTTTCTTTCATTCTGTAGACACCTCTGCACTGGACTGACCCTTAAGAAATGTAGCAGACAGACTGTCTCAGGCTGGGTCTACGCTGACGGCAGCAAATTTGCCGCCATCAGATCGATTGCTCTGGATCGACTGAGCAGTCTGTATAGACGAGCTCAGTCGATCCATGAAGTGATGCAGGAAAACCACCTCGGTAAGTGGAGTAGCGCTGCGTCGAAGGAAGTGCTGTTCCCTTCGACGCAGCGCAGTATGGACGCCACGTGGAGAGACGCTGCAAAGTTGACAGGAGATATCCAAGTGATTTGCGTCACTTGCGTATCTCCTGTCAACTGCCACCGAATCGCCAAGGTAAGTGTAGACCGGGCCTCAGATTAGAAAAAGGAAAAACAAAACTGATGACATGTTTTCTGAGCTCATGACCACCTCAACATCAGCAGAGAGAGAGCAAAGAGCGTGGATGCTGACCTTATTCCAGAGCATGGACATGGTCATGGAGACTCATAGACAAATGCAGGAGACTGATCGCAGTACCATGCATGAGCTGCTGAAACTCCTGCGATATTAGTCAGACATGCTTGAGCGTCTTGTGGACTTTCATGAGCAGAGGCAGGACAGAGTCCCGCTGCAGCCCCTCCAAAATGCTCCTGAACCGAGGGCTATGCCACCCTCCACCTCCCCCGCCACCAAAAGGTCACAGGGGAGATTGTCCAGGATGAATTCCATGCTCTCCTCCACCCCAGCAAGCTACCGCCCTACCCCTGGAGACAGTGAATGAACCCTCACAACCGCGACCCCCATTCCCACATGACTTGAATATAAAGAAATAAAGTTTTGCAGTATTCAAACATGTTTTTTAATTAAATGTTATCTTGTACAGGAGGGATTTGTCAGGCACAGATATCAAAGGGGGATTTGAGGGTAGTGGGCGGGAACATCAAAGTCAAACAACATACTTGAACAGAAATAAGTCCTGCATCTCGTTGCAGAAGCTAGTTTTCAAAGCTTCCCTAATGCCAAGTGCTCCGCAGTTAGCTCTCCGCATAGTGCTGACATCTGGCTGCTCATAATTGGTGGCCAGTCTTTATGCCTCCACAGCCCAGCCCTGGGGGAACCTTTCCCCCTTGCCTTCACACACATTATGAAGAACACAGCAAGCAGATATCACAGATGAGAGGTGCTTCTCACTCATGTCCAGCCTAGTGAGGAGACTCCTCCATCTACCCTTTAAACACCCAAAGGCACATTCTACAACCATTCTGCAACTGCTTAACTTCTTATGAAAACACTCCTTGTCACTGTGAGGATGGCAGGTGTAGGGCTTCATTAGCCAAGGGAGCAATGGGTAAGCAGGATCCCCCAGGATCACTATGGGCATTTCCACACCCCCAGTGTCAATTTTTTGGTCAGGGAAGAAAGTGCCTGCCTGCATCTTACAGAACAGCCCTGAGTTATGAAATATATGAGTGTCATGCACCTTCCCAGACCACCTCACATTTATGTCTGTGAAACTACCCCTGTGATCCACAAGCCCCTGCAGGATCATGGAAAACTACCCCTTGCGGTTTATGTACTCAGTCGCCAGGTGTGCAGGTGATAAGATGGGGATGTGAGTCCCATCAGTGCCCCCCCCCCGCGCAGTTTGGGAAGCCCATCACGGCAAACCCCTCCATTATGTCCTGCACACTTCCCAAAGTCACTAGCCTTCATAGCAGAAGTCTCTCGATGGCACTGCACACTTGAATCACGGTCATGCCCACTGCAGATTAACCAACTCCAAATTGATTCCCAACCAAGCGGTAACAGTCGGGGGGGTTGCCAGCTTCCAGAGAGTGATGGTGACTCGCTTCTCCACCATCAGAGCTTGTCTCAAGTGAGTGTTCCTGTGTTTCAGGGGCGGGGCCAGCTCCGAACGGAGTCAGAGGAAAGTTGCTTTTTGCATACGAAAGTTTTGCAGCCAATGATCCTCATCCCACAGCTGCATAATGATGTGGTCCCACCAGGCTGTGCTTGTTTCCCTGAACCAGAACCTGTGGTCCACGGACTGCAGATGAAACGTTACAGCCTGCAGTAATTGATTGTTCTGCTCGATTGCATGGAGCAGGGCAGCCATGGTGGCATAGATGTAGTACCTGCTTCGCCTTCTTGCTCTATTTCTAATGTACTCCATGATAATCCGTGTTGTATTTGTCATGATCAGAATCACAGTGCAGAGTTCAGCTGTCTCCATGTCTCTGCAGCAATGGTGATTGGGGGGAGTAAAAAAATGGCATGAAAAACCTTTTCCTGTTTCTTTGGGGGGGAGGCAGGGGAAGAATAGGGGAAGCAGTATTACATCCTGGGACAAAGACACTCATCCCAACAGTCCCCATGGCTAGTTGCACTGTGGGATAGCTACCCATATTGCACTGCTTTCTAATTCGAATTAAGGCTGGCCAGTGTGAACGCAAGAGATCAGCTCAAGCAGCAGAGTGTGTACACTCTGCTGCGATTTCTATAAATCGGCTGCTGAAAGTCGAATTCAGCTAATTCAAATTAGTGCTGCAGTGTAGACATAGCCTAACTAAATAACTGACAGTAGTAGTAGCAGGATATTTTGTTCTAAGTGGTCCAGCCACTAGAAGAGGATGAGATATGTACTTTGCCAGTGGGTTTCACAGCTGACAGAAGAGGAATGTAGAGACTGAGGATTCCACAGTTCAATTCCAAGCTCTATAAAAAAGTGCTCTCTAATGGTTGTAAAGCCTACTGCCCCTCTCTTCCCACAGCCTACCCCTGTTCCTCTGTCCTATCTTCTCCTATCACCACCCTTGCCTTTTGTATTCCTTCTGCACTATGATTCCACTGCCCCCAATGCCCTGGCCCCCAACTGTTCTTCCCATCTGCACCTATATGCCCTCCCGGAATCCTCCTCCTCTCCTCTGGCTCCTGCTACCCCTTTCTCCCCATCTGCTCTTACCCCCCTGTTCCTCCCAGCCCCATTCCTCATCCCTCTGCATTCAAATCAATCAGCTTCCTCCACCTCCATTATGGAACACTGAGAGCACAGGAGAGAGAGAGAGAGTCTTCATGTTCTCTGGTCCAGTACCCAGCACCACAACAGCACCTAAGAGTGGGGGGAAGAAATTGAAAGGAAAGTCCTGCATAGCTGCTGAAGAACGGGGCATGCTGTTGTAAATGAGGAGGGGAGCTAGCACTCCCTGGTTTGTATTTTGAGCCTAATTTTAATGGTGGTCGAAGAATTACCACCACCATGGTCTTGGGAATGTGCTGCTGAGCAATAAACTTGGAAAAAGAAAGCCCAGAAAGACAGAAACATGATGCAAATGAAACAAATGCTAATACAAAAAGAAAGACAGAAGCAGGGGAATATAGCTGAGACCTGGCCTGACATGAATCGTTAACACATGGGGGGAGCCTCATCTTTTGGAAAACGGAGTTAGGGAGGTAAACGAATGGCATGTTTGTGCTAAATCAGATGAGTGAATCGGTCAGTAGGCTAAGAAGACAGACTGTCTGAGATAATTAAAACAAGAAGGAGAACACCCAGGGCACTATTTACTATGAAATAGGTAACGAGGGATGAAATAAGTTAGGAATGTAGAGATGAGGTAAAGAGGAAGTTGAACCAGGGACACCGCGTGGACAGAGCATGCTGCACAGTGATTGATTCCTGCAAAGTAACCAAGCCAGTCCAAACCTGTGTGATGTAATGTATACTAAATGCAATGAAATGTGCAATGTATAACGGTGTAACTTCAGAGCTGTGATGTACACTGCATCGATCCCCACTGCATTTCAGTCTGCTGTGTGCCAAATAGAAATACTGAAGTGATGCAGGCTGGAGTCAAACTGAGCTCTGGGGAAGCTGAGTGGAAAGAGGTCTTGGAGGGAACCCCACCAGCTGTCACCATGCAGGGCAGAGTGTATGTGCAGTCCTGTTGGCATGCAAGCACTGTGAGGTGGATGGAGCATGCTCAGTACATATGTAACTTGAGAATTTAGTTGTCAAATTAACAAGTCTCTAGTGAGCACGTGCAAAGTGAATTTTTTCAGTGGTTCACAGAGGCAAAATGTGAACAGTTTTTTATGGGAATGGCAAGACATATCCCTTGCAGCGGGGCAACCCCTCTTGCTCCAAACCAAGGTGGTATAGTAGTGCTTCTCAGTGAAATAGTTCAGGAAACATTTTAGCTTATATTTTTTTAGCAAAACAATGTATTTCCCTCCTAATCTAGTTATCAGAAATGGCTGACCCATTTTGGCTGAAATTAATAATTCTGCCCAAAGCAGACATCTGGTTTGGAAACTTCAGCAAGAACGGCTAAAGTCTGGCAAAGTTATAATCCACTGAAAAGTATTAAATGTAGGTGATTCTACCAGCTCAGCCTGTAATTATACATAAAAAACAAAAACTGGAATTCAATAAACTCGGGAGGGCAGAAACTCAAAAGCACACAGCATTGCTGTAGAGTAAGTGGGCTGAAGCTAATCTTGTCTGGTACACTAAGGCTATGTCTACCCTGCAGAGTGAAGTCTACTTACTTAAAATTGACTTTCACCTGCCGATTTTTAAAAGTTGCTGGAGTGTGTCCACACCACACTCCTTGCACTGTGCTCGTGCATCCACACTCGGCATGCTTGTGTCGATATTCAAAGTAGTGCACTGTGGGTTGCTAATCCACAATGCAACTAGCTGCAGGGGCTGTTGGGATGAGTTTCATTGTCCCATGATGCAACGCTCCTTCTCCCTCCCTTCTTGCCCCAAACAAACAGGAAACCAGGCATATCACCGAGGCTGCCCTACTACAAGACATCGAGCAGAACAATTCCCGATTGCTGCAGGTCATAACGCATCATCTGCAGTCCATGGAGCACCAGTTCTGGTCCCACGAAATAAGCACAGACTGGTGGGCCACATTGTTATGCAGCTGTGGGATGATGACCAGTGGCTGCAGAAATTTTGTATGCAAAAGGCCACTTTCCTTGCACTTTGTGAGGAGCTGGGCCCGTCCCTGAAGCGCGTAAATACTCATTTGAGACAAGCTCTGACAGTGGAGAAGCAAGTGGCCATCGCTCTGTGGAAGCTGGCAACCCCCGACTGTTACTGCTTGGTTGGGAATCAGTTCGGAGTCGGTAAATCTACAGTGGGAGTTGCTGTGATTCAAGTGTGCAGGGCCATCAATAGACTTCTGCTACGAAGGGTAGTGACTTTGGGAAATGTGCAGGATATAGTGGATGGGTTTGCCACGGTGGGGTCCCCAAACTGCAGGGGGAGGGGGACACTGATGACACGCACATCCCTATCTTAGCACCTGCACACCTAGCGACAGAGCACATAAACCGCAAGGGTAGTTTTCCATGGTGATGCAGGCCCTTGTGTATCCCAGGGGTCGTATAACTGACATCTATGTGTGGTGGTCTGGGAAGTGCATATTTCAGAATTCAGGGCTGTTCTCTCACATGCAGGCGGGCACTTTCTTCCCAGACCAAAAAATCCACATGGGGGGCGTGGAAACGCCCATAGTGATTCTGGGGGATCCTGCGTATCTCTTGCTCCCTTGGCTAATGAAGCCATACACTGAGCACCGTGACAGCGACAAGGAGCATTTTAATAACAGGCTAAGCACTTACAGAACAGTTATGTGTTTAAAGGCCAGATGGAGGTGTCTCTCTTTCCTAAGCTGGACATGAGTGAAAAGAACATCCCATCAGTTATATCTGCGTGCTGTGATCTGCATAACGTGTGTGAAGCGAAGGGGGAAAGGTTCCCTCAGGGTTGGGCCGTGGAGGCAGAAAGACTGGCCACCAATTTTGAGCAGCCAGATGGCAGTAACACGCTCAGAGCCAACGGTGGAGCACTTCGCCTTCAGGAAGCATTGAAAACCAGGATCTGCAATGAGATACAGTAGTGTTTCCTGTATGTTTTGTGCCTTTGATTACCATCTCCCCACCACCATCGATATCAGTACCCTCCAAAGCCCTCCCCAAACAAGCTATGAATTAATAGAGAGACGTATTGAAATGATGCAAATTTTTATTTATGAACATTCAAGTGGTGGGAGTGATGGCGAGTGTTCATTCACAGTCTCAGGGGGTAGTGTGGCTGCTTGCAGGACAGCTGTCAGCGTGGTTGCTGCTGCTTTCTGCTTGCCTCCCCCAGGGTGGAGTGCACCACGTAGTGCAGCCTGGCCATCCTCCTCCGAAACTGCTTGGGGGTGGGGAGGGAAGCAAAGCCATAGGCAGAGAAGCATTTTGGAGCAGTTTCGTGGGACTGTCTGGCCGCCGCTCCTCCTGAAGCTCGACAAGCCACCTGAGCATGTCTGCTTTCTCACGCATGATTCGCAGTATCTCCTGTTGAGTACAGCAATCATTCTCCTGCATTGCTCTTCGATTCTCCCTGTTCATGTCCATGTTCTGGGACAGGGTCAACTGCCACACTTGGAGCTCTATCTCAGTGGCTGCAGAGGCGTTCATGAGCTCACCAAACATGTCGTGGAGGTGTTCATGAGCTGCCAAACACGTCGTGGAGGCATTCATGGGCTCGCCAAACATGTCATCCCGTGATTTTGTCCCCCTTTCTGATCTGCGATAGTCTTTCTGCAGCAGTTCGCGGGAGGGGGAGGGGGCCAAGGCTGAGGTGTCTACAGAATGAAAAGAAATGCACAACATTGCCATTGTTAGCAGAAAACTGAAGGAAATGCAACAATGTATAAAATACTCCCCTTAGTGTGCACAAGGCTAAACCAGACCCGCATTCCATTCCAAGCATCTCAGACGGGTCAGCTCACTGTGCTCTTACAGAGAAGGTAAGCCAGGGACACTTTACTCTGCTATAGAGAGGATTGATTATCTCTAAAAAGTGAATTTCAAATGTCCTGTATGGGAGGGCTGACCGGGCTCCACAGTTTAATTAACATGACCGGTTTGGGACAAGGTGGCCACAGAGTAGCTGAGGACAGCGAGGGTGGGTTAATAGTCTCATCAGATATCTTTTGAAAATTATTTAAGTGACTCAGCAGGGCAATAAAAAGGGGACTTGAGAGGTAGAGGGTATCAGCTGTATAGTTCGGGTACTTTAAACATGCACCATGTTCCCAAGGCGACCATGAGCGATATCAGTCTCCTGAGGGTAACGCACGAGGAAAGGGAAGATTTTCTACATCCAGCGGGGTACTGGCCTGGCCCTTATGCTGCTATGCTGTGTTCCACCATGATTCCGGCTCACTTGATTGCAGTGTGGTGCAGCAAAGTATCCTATCATGGAGGAAGAAACAAGGCTGCCCTCCCCTGAAACCTTGTGCAAAGGATAACAGTTTACCTACATGAAAATTTCCTTGAGATATCAACATATGATTCTCGGAGCATACCTCTGCACCTAAATAATCTGTTCCAGGAGTAACCCCCCAGTAAAGTCCACTAAACCCCTGAAATCTCCTTCCCCCCATTTAAAAGGACATAACTGCTAAGAAGAAAATACTCACCAGATGTGCCTTCCCTGGGATCATTATTGCAGTCCTGTGTGTTGCTGGACTGCTGTGGGGTCAGGGAGAATGGACACCCCGCTCTCCTGTACCCTGCTCTCCTCATCCTCCTCGTCCATGGAGTCCTCATCATTCTCCCTGGACTGGGATCCAGCGGAGGTATCGATGCTGCATGGTGGCACTGTGGTGGGGTCGCTGCCGAGAATTACATGCAGCTCCTCATGGAAGTGGCATGTTTTGGGCGAGGAGCCAGAATGACTGTTAGCCTCCCTGGCTTTTTTATATCACTGCTGTAGCTCCTTGATCTTCACACGGCACTGTCCCTGTTGTGCCCCATCTCCAACATGCCCTGGGATATCTTCTTGTAAATGTTCAAATTTCTTTTGCTGGCTCGGAGCTGAGCCATAACAGAATCCCCGCCCCACAGACTGATGAAATCTAAGACCTGAGGTCGACTCCATGTTGGAGCGTGTTAGGGCCTTGTAGTAGCCATGATGAATTCAGCTACAAATCTCTCTCCACTCTGGTTGCACAGGAAATGAAAATTCAAATTTTTCCAGGGGATAACGGGAGGGGCCATTTCCTGTTTGTGTGGCCATGAAACAGCAGAATGTGAATGTCCAGAGTGGTCAGAACTGGGCATTATGGGATACCTCCCGGAGGCCATTAACATAGAATTACATTACGCTCTGTCTACACTGGTGCAAAATCAATCCATGAAATTCGATTTACATGCTTTGCCACTTGCAGCGGTGGTTTTACTATGCCGACTTTTGCCGTGCTTTAAGTCGATGGAACTACAGTGCCAGTGTAGATGCAGGCTTTAGGAGATCGTAGTGAGTGAAGTTACGTTGATCTCCGTTGCCAATGTAGACCAGACCTAAGTTAAAACTTATCTATTATGAAAAATGCCAAGTGCTCTGTCCACACATTATAAAAGGATTGTTTGTTTAATGTCTCCACTAAAAGAATAAAATAAGATCTGACCCAATCCAATCCACCAAAAACATTAACAGTTAATTTTTCAGTAAGTGGCCTCTGATTTTGGATGCTTAGTTTTTGGCTGTTCAACATCACAAACTTTGAGCGAGTCTTGTACAGCTCTCAAATTGGGCCCTAGTTGTCTTAAGTTCGGCACCCAGAATCAGAGACCACTTTTGAAAATGGGTGTAAATGAAACAAAGTTTTTTTAAAATTAAGATTTTTTTGTAACTATTGTGTTTGCAAGAGGGTGGCAGACCCTAGGACACTGTATTGGAATTCAGGGCTCTCCTGTTAAGACACACAATATTCTGGTACTAAAGTCTTTGTATTAAGATTCAGCATTATTACTGCTGAGTAGTGCCAGCAAGAGGGTCCAATAGGGTCTAGCCAGAGATAAAAGCATTGAAACATCCTTTTGGGTCTGCAGAGTGAAGTTCAGGAAAGAAGCATAGGCTGAGGTTTTATTGTGCAATAGTGTAGGCAAGCCAAACCCCTGGAAAAATTTGTGATATGGATGCTAATTCAATGTATGTGTGTGCACTGTTGAGGAAGTGGTAGGAACTCAAAGCAGTTACACAGTTTGCTTCTGCAATTTCCTGGTTTCAGGCAATATTAGAAATGCTACAAAAAGCCTACTCACCAGTATTGGCAGCAAAGGTGACACCAGGAAACGCAAATCTTGTGAAAATTCCAGCTGAATTTATGGAACAAAATGTTTGCAATAATTCGGCTAAGCTCATACTAAACCTAGGAACCTTTTGAGGTTTTCCTCATTACTAGTTTATATATTTACATAAAATTATCTGGTAAGCTGGAGCAAGGATTGCATTTTCCTGTGTATTTATATACACCTAGCAAAATGGAACCCTGACCAGCGGTCTTTGAGTGTTACTACAATCAAACAACAATAATATCCTTCCAAACTGTGCTTTCCATTGTCCGTCCTTCTATAAACAGCCAACAAGAAACTCTGAAAAACAAGATTACCATCAAGGAGCTGTGGCTTTTTACAACACAAGATACAAGTGTGTGGGAGGGGAGAATATAGAGGGCAGAAGGATTAAGGTTACATCAGTGAAGTCTTAAAGTACTTGGAATAGGCTATTGTGCTGGTTCAATTATAGGCCTGATTGTGTTATAAAGGCATTTCAGTAGTAGCTTCTGTTTCAAGTCTTCTTCCATTTCAGCTGAATGGGCTACTTTGGGTGTTAACATGAGAAACTTACAAGACAGAAAAGTCCTTCAGAAAATCATAAAAAGCTCTCACACTATAAAATCTAATAAGCATGAAATATAGTTGGTAACTTTAAAATTAAGTTTGTTATAAATTAGAGGGTTGAATAAAATGCATTTCAGAGTGCTGAGCATCTCTTTAATCATAAAAATGTAGTCATTTTTGTCAAATTAAGTCAGCATAACAATGGAAGGATTCTTCATCAGGTATTCAGCTTACAAAAAACAATTTATACAAGCTGCAGAATATCTGCAGAAATCAGAAGGTCACAGATATGCAAAAGCATTGAAGAAAGAAGAAAACTTGATTACTGTAGTCAAATGTCTTCTCCTAGCTACAAATCTTAATCATATGCATTGCCACCATTATTCCAATTTCACAGTAATGGGACTGTTAAAAGTATGTAACACTGAAAGGAAGAAGATGGGCAATATCTCTTCTTAATTTACAGGAAACAGACTTATAGCTGAAAAGATAAACAAGCAAAAATGTTGAGTTCCGTAATAAAAAGAAAGGGGCTGGGTCCTTGGCCCCTTTCTGGTCCTACTGTGTTGCTTCCATGGTACAAAGAGGCCAGAAAGCTGCCCTAGAAGAGCAGCTGGGGCTCACCCCAACGTGAAGGGATCTTTGGATCGGGTCATTGGTAGCTCACCTTGCAGGTGGTATATATTAGGAGTGAGTAATAGCATAGTTATATAACAGCATGGTCAGGGGCATTACAGGCCAGTGTAATTTAGAGCAGCCTTGAATCATTGAACTCACTGAGACTACCCACAGGCATATTTGTGGGATCAGTGATATACTGGGATAGTCAGAGATGTACCAGAGCTGAGATCCATAATGTAACTACAAACCTCCAGTTGCTCCAAAGATAATTTCTCATCAACTTTCATTTTCAAATGCATTTTGGCACCTTGTTAAGAGACCTGAGAGGAGAAAAATATTGGAGCAGAAAACAATGCTCCATTGAAAAATATAGCAGGTCAGCCAGGAACAGTTGGGTTGCTAGTTATAATGGGACACATTTCAGTTATTGGCACTATGTTCTTCTAGTAGTCAGTGGTTGCTGGACAAACACACACAATCTAGAAAAGAAAAATAAACTAAAATTATACTTCAAAGCATCCAAAGAGAAGCTATGAAAAATACATACAGGAGCCACCTATATGGGAATGTAATAGAGGGCACAGATGAATAGTCAGCCACGCTCCTGTCACTCAGTGATGAAAAGAAGTATTTGGAGGCTATGATATTCCACCTAGCTCCCTTGAGTCTCATGACCTAAAGCTCTCCCATGGGTTCTAAATTCTTTTAGCTTGCTCATAATCTTTCACATCTTCTATGAGATTTAGGAATGTGAATCTGTTATAACTCACTTGCCTTAGAAGAGAATCTGATTTTTTGTTAAATCCATGATGTGTCAGGTGAAAGCCTGAGGGAAATTCCCGTATTAATATATGCAACTGATAGCATCTTTTTAACTTGTAGAATGTCATTTTAGCAATTTGAAAAAAAACCAGTAGGACTGTGAGGTGAAGGGAGTATTTCTGCCTCAACCAAACTGAGGCTCTGATGATACAAATGGTGAGAGAGAAAGACTGTCGCATTACACTGTTAACATGATTAGTTTTCAAAGACTCTCTCTCTTCTTCAAATATAAATGACAGCCCCAGGGAAAAAAAATCCTATTTGGACCAATTGGTTGGTGCAGGATGAGTATTGCAATTCATGAGACTGGTTTACATTTATTTTTGGATATGAGACAGTTTGACTGAGCATCCCAAAACCCTGAGGAGTTGAACATTCTTTGGTACCTCGGAATAAAACCTGTGATAAGCACAGGCTCAGCCAAAGGAGATACTAGAAAGAACTGTTCATGTCTTGGGTTAAGCAATCTCTGTTCAAGTCTAGAAGTGCAGGAACGTTGGCCCAGTCACACTGGCAAAATGAATGATTGGTTTCTTTGTCTCTATAGGAACAGCCCCTTGTTTAGTCCCTTGACAGTAAAGAGTCTGAGAAATTCCAAGACATTCTATTCAGCGTTCCAGTGACCTTAAACCTTGAATACTGATAATTACGTTGTGCATTAATTCCTATTTTTCCCTTTTGTGATGACTATGATCAAATGGCTGGGATGCTATAAATAGCTTAGAACAAGAGCTTTTCATGTGTCACTAGTTGCACTGATCCATTGTCATTCATGACGGAGATTCTGTTTTGTGCCAAGGTTCACTTGGTGCTGGAGGTGAGACAGTCATGGAACTGGTTACACTACCCTGATTTTCAAATTATCCTGATTCCAGTTCCAGTATAAGAGGCTGCTCTAAACTATGCTAGCTGGGTATGCTCCAAATTGAAAATTAACAGTGTGCAATAGAACTCATACATGCCTGTTACACCAGCTCAAGAAAGCACTTGGTGTTGAAGCTTGTTAGGTTGCTTTATGCCAGCAGAGTGTGCCCATATTCTGGAATTCTCACCTGGCTTGCTAAGGGCAGATTCTGCCACTTTGCACTAATTGAGCAGCATAGGGTGACTGGAACAAAGGGACAGAATCTGGCCCAACTACTGTAGAATTAATTTCAAAATGGCAAATGTTGTATCAAATTTACTTTTTATTTTAAAAGTGTAACATATCTGCTGAACTAATACAACAAGGAAAGTCAATAGAGTTTCCTTGTACTGCATACTATTATCTAAAGCAACCCTGTTCACTGAGGGAAATAAATATTCCAGGAAACTGCATTCACAGACAGTATAAAAATTAACATAATGATTAAAAAAGCATTAGGAGAGAAGAAGCAAACATTAAAACATAAAAGGCTGAAACCAAAATAGGTAACAATAATGGAAAAATATGCAGCAAAATGGAAACTTTTAACTAAACAAAACCTGTAGGTGTTATACAAAGTGGGTTTGAACATCATGGATCTTGAAAACACTGCATATTTTAAAATGGGAATAGGTTGAATGACATTTTCAGGTTGGTTATTTGGGGGATTCAGCCTATAACTGTAAAGTTACCTGACTTTTTAAAGTTGTTGTGAAAATTATGGTCAGCACAGTACAACACCTTATTAGCATCCATGAAAAGAAAATTAATTTGGCAAAGACTATTTTCTCCTTAATGGGGTTATAATAATCATGAAACAATCAATTTAAGGTTAGTTTGGGTCATCCTCCTCTTTGATCCATCAGCAAATCTCTCATTAACATCAATGATAATTGAATAAAGGCAGCATAGAACCCAAAAGTTGCATATCACTGTCGGTCTCTGCTGGCATCTGTGAAACATTCAGCACTAGTACCCTAAAATTGGAGGCTTCTGAAGTCAATGGGCAAGGATCCATTAGTGATGGTTCATATTGATACAAATGACACTGCATCACAGGATATCTCACAAATAGTAGAAGACTTAAGGTCACGCAGAAGCATGCTTAAGAAGAAGAATGTCCAAACGATCTTCTCTGACATCCTTCCTGTCCTTCAAATGAAGGAAGACAGAAGGCAGACGATTCTGGAATTGAATCACCAGCTAAGGTAAATGGTGCAGAGTGAGGGATTTTAATTGTGTGGAACTTTGTTATACCTTCTATGGGGAAAGAAGATGTATGGTTTGGATGGCCTCCACTATCATAGAAGGAGTACCAATCTCCGCAGAGACATGTTGACTAGAGTTGTCAGCAGACAGTTAAACTAAAAATAAAAGGAAAGGGGAAAAAGAGGGAAGGTATGAACACACAGCACAAAATTGAGATATTGAGAACAAAATTAATCTAAGAACCAAAGAACACGAAGAGAAGAAATTCTTTAATTGCCTATACGCCAATGATAGGAATCTGGGTAATAAACGAAAGAAATTACGAAAGAAAGGAATTGCTCATTTATGAGCATAAATTCCATCTTGTTGGTATTACTGAAACCTGGTGGGATGAGCTGCACAATTGGAATGTTAAAATCAATGCTTATAAATTAATTAAGAAGGACTCAGGGGGCAAAAGAAGAGGGGGAATGGTACTTTGTCAAAAATGGTTTTCCCTGTTTCCAAGTCACTGATAACTCACTGAAAATGTTCTTTTAATGGGATACTCATTGGTGTCTGCTACAGACCACCAAATCATATTAGGGAACAAGATAACTCTTTCTTTAGGCACTTTTCTTCATTGTGCAGGAAAAAAAGTCATGTCATAAAGAGGGTCTTCAATCCGAGTGACATATGCTGGAGGGCTCATGCTCCCAGTACATAAACATCCTTGGAATTTCTAAACATAATAGATGATAATTTCCTGACTCAAAAAGTGCTGCAGCCAACATGGAGGAATTATCTATTAGACCTTGTCCTAACAGATCAAGAAGAACTTATCACAGAACTAAAACTTAATGGTAGCTTAGGTATAAGTGATCATGACTTGATCATATTTATAAAATGCAAGCACAATAATGTCCAAACCAGTAATATATATATACACAGTGCTTTAATAGGGCCAATTTCACAAAGATGAAAACTTTGAAACTTTTTAATAGGGCCAATTTCACAAAGATGAAAACTTTGAAAATAATGAGGTTATTAATAATAACCTTATAATAAGGAGGAAGAATTTAATCAGAAAAATGTGAATGATAATTGAGAATCATTTAAGACACCTTACTAGATGAACAAAAAGTCACAATCAAGGAAGAAGGCTGTGCTGGTTGTGGTATAGCAAGGACAGAGGGCAGTAGGAAAGTTCTCCTATTTGAATCCGGGATAGGTGGGTGGGCGCGAGCCCACCCACCGCTAAAGGCTCCCCCCCAGTCTAGGGGCAGAGCCACTGGACCCAGGTCCAACTGATTACGGGGGACAACAAATGAAAAAAACAGGAAAGGGTGTGGGGGTCACAGGGCCAAACATAGGAAACCAGAAGGGGACACCGAGCAGAAAACCCCGGACAGTGCCCACTGCTCCTCGAAGGTGTCCAGGGAGCCAGCGGACGCCGCCCAGAGGAACTCTGCCCGGAGACGTGAATTGATAAGGGAACGGAAATAGACTCCACAGTCGCAGACAGCCCCCCCTGCCAACCTCCTCTCCCTGGTCTTGTAGATGGCTAGTTTGGCCAGGGCTAAGAGGAGGCTGACGAGGAGGTCCTGCGACTTCGTGGGGCCATGGATGGGGTGTGAATAGATGAACGAGTGAGGGGAGAAGTGCAGCCAGAACCTCAGCAAGAGGTTCTGGAGGAGCCGGAAGAGGGGCTGCAGCCTGGCGCACTCCAGACATACGTGCGCCAGGGTCTCCCTCACGCCGCATAAGGGGCAGGTGTCGGGGTGGGAGGTGAACCGCGCCAGGTACGCGCCCGTGCTCACGGCTCCGTGAAGGAGCCGCCAACTGATGTCCCCGGCAGGCCGTGGGGTCAAGGTGGAATACAGGCTGGCCCACCGGGAGTCCTCACCCTCCAAGGGTGGTAGTAGGTCCCGCCACTTTGTGTCCAGGCGGGACACGAGGGCGAGGAAATGAAGGGTGTGGAGCACGAGCGCGTACAGATGGTTCCTCGGCGCGGTCTGGAAGGTGACTGGCTCCAGATCAAGCAGCCGGCTTGGGGCGTGAGGATGGGGGGGCCGAGGGGGTTCGCGGAGCTGAGGCCCAATGGTAAGCACCGGAGGGCTGGGACTGAGGGGGGGGGCAGGGAGCACCCTCTTGCAAGACCCACCCGAGGTACATCAAAGCAGTAGGGGGTAAGGCTGCCTTCACCTCCTGGAGTATGCGCCGGGGGATTCGGAGGGTGGGAACCCCCATGCGCCGAGCCAGCGCATGAGGGTCCATCCAGTCCCCCCGGGCATAGTCCAGGAGGTTTTCGACCTTGGTGACTCCTGCCAGGACCATCCTCCGTCGCACCGAGGGGGTCTCCGCCACCTGCACACTTAGCTGGGGGTTGTGTAGCAGGGGCTCCGCGAGGAGATCCTCCCCCTCGGTGACCGCAAGGGGCCAGGAGGCGGAGACGAGCCTCCAGGTCCAGAGGAGGTCCTGGTAGAAGACCGGCAGCTCGGAGAGGTCTCGCGGAAGACCTCTCGGGTGGAGAAAAAAGAGCTGCCGGTCATATCGGAGCCCTCGGAAGTGGCGGAGGAAGACGTGCGCCAAGTGGCTGCACGCCGGACTACTTGCACCATAAAGGAGTCTCTGCAGGGCCTGGAGGCGGAAGGTGTGGACCTGGCTGAGGATGCAGCACAGGCCCTGCCCGCCCTCCTCCAGAGGGAGACTCAGAATCCCTGCAGAGACCCAGTGGAGTCCTGGCCAAAAGAACTCCAGAACTGTCTTCTGGAGGTAAGCCAGGAAACTCGGGGTTGGGACCAGGTGTTGAGCCGGTGCCAGAGCATGGACAGGACGAGCTGGTTGATCACCAGTGCCCTCCCCCGGAGGGAGAGGCACTGGAGCAGTCCTGTCCATCTCCACAGCCGCTCAGACACCCTGCCCTCCAAATCTTGCCAGTTCTCTGCCGGGGAGGGATGGGTGGCAGAGAAGTAAACGCCCAGATAGAGCAGTGGACCCGCACTCCACCGGATGGCTTGAAGCGCGGGTGGGAGGGAGCTCGCCTGCCACCCGGCCCCTACCGTCAGGCCAGAGCTCTTGGCCCAGTTGACCCGGGCGGA
>ML675610.1:52233896-52294669 GCA_007922155.1 Mesoclemmys tuberculata | reverse complement strand
TTACCTGTTTGTTTACTAAATTTATAGTAAACTGGCCTTCCGTTATGGAAATTTTCATCTTTCCCCTTATGATCTCTTGCCGGTTTTTCCACAAATTCTTGTCCACAGGAATTCCACACTGTTTCAGGACACTTTTACACAAATGATTACATATCTCAGGAAAAGCTTCAGCTTGTAGGCATATCCATATATCAAAGAAAAGAGCTGGAATACTGTGACACCTGTCTTCATAAAGAGATTAACTTTTGAATAATCCATTAGCATTGTCTGATAACATTTCATTGTCCCAAAATATCTCCACTATTCTTTTGCAGCTCTGCATTCCTTCCTCTTAAAAGTATGCCTTAAATTCATTCCATGACTTCCAGTAAGATCACAAAATTCAATTTAAGAATTTAGCTACTGAAATGGTATTGAGAAGAATACACAACTCTATTTATCCCTGTGTGGCAGGGACTATACAATTCAGAAAGGTCATCTTTTAGTTTCCTAAGAAAAACCTATGGATTATTAGCATAGTTTTGCTATTCTAATACCTATATTCTAAAAAAAAAAAAAATCTCACGTCAAGTTTTCACTTTTTTACTATGTACTTATAATACATAAAAGTGACACTGAACAATCAGAGTTTTTAAATTTAACTTAAGGAGGGTCTCAGAATATTGATGTAAACTGTATTCCCTTTTTCTCTATATACCTTTTCTATCTTCCTTCTTACTCATTCACTTTCCATCTTTTTTCTGTCAATCGCTCTATTCTACATTTTTGCCAGCTCTGTACTGGAGTACGTGTGTGTATATTTGTGTAAAATATGTGTTCTATATAAAAAAGCTAAAAAATAGTAGCTGCTTGTTTTTGCCAAAAGGAGCATTTGATCATCTAAAGTCTTTTCTCTCTTAATGGGATAAAGTTGGTGCCCACACAACTGCTATTGAATATAGTACATAACATCACTACTGAGGCTATGTCAACATTACAACTACATATCACCAGACACCAGCAATTCCAGGAGAAATGAGCCACAATACCATTGAGAAGTGAAGTCAGGAAAGTAATTGAAATGATTTTCTGATGGATTATATTTACTGAGGGAAAACCCATCCTAAAATTCGCAATCACTGAGGGATAATCTACACTCATTGTTATATTTCCTTTCCATGAGCTATTCTTAGTGTAACTTTTTATGAGCGATGTACCCGAAAACCTGGATGATAATATTTTAAACTGTATCTTAAATGTTTTAAAATCTGCAAATTAAGGTTATGTACTATGTGTATTTTATGACTTTTAAACTAAACTCTGTGCATGTGGATAATGTAAGCATTATACTGAGATGTATAGACACTCTCTCTTTAACCTGTGTATTAGATAACTTTAACATTAACTTTAATAAAAATATTGAATTATGCTTATTGTATGAGTAAAGGGAAGCAGAAAGATACTTAGCATGCCCTGATTGAGGGGGTCACCCTAAACTCAACCTCACTTGCAAAGGAGGGGCTAGAGATGCCAAATCACAGTGAAAGTCAGAAGAAGTGAGGACAGATGTTCCTATCCTGTGGCATGGCCAATGCTTAAAGCTGCTATTTGACCCTCCTTTCTTCAGTGTTTAAAGACAGACGATTTAACTTAATTGAGAATTCTTGTTTCTGTTTGGTGATTACTGGAGCTGAAATTGGTGTAGGAGCTAAGCCTTAGACCCAGTGTGGGGCAGTGTTGCAGTGAAAGGCAATGTGGAGGCTGCACTAGCAGTGAGGTTCCTTGCTATGCAGTGGAATCGCTAAGAGCTGGGCTAAGTGGTGGAACCTCAGAATGCAGCATCACAGAAGTGGCAGTGAGCAGCAAGACAGCATCAGGGATAACAATGGCAGAGGTGGCTGCAGAAATAACAGCAACGGCAAAGATTTCCAGTGGTGGGCAGGGGCAGAGTATGGTGGCCACAACAGAGATAGCAAGAGTGAGGCAGAGGCATTGCTCAATGTCTCCCATGCCTTCTTCAGGGGTGGGAAGTGAACCCACATGAACAAACCTGTGAACTCTGGGTCTTTGTTGATCAAGGACAACCATGAGTAGGGAGCAGTAGAGGGAAAGGGGAGTGACATCTTAAAGGGACATTTGTTCGTCGAACTTTCACACCACAAGATGAGAAACTGAGGCAAAAAACACTGCCCAATGTACTGTGGGGTGTGTGTTTGCTTATTGTTACACGCTTCGAATTGTGGTTGTGGTGTTTTCACAAAGTAATGCTGGATTCCCTTTCCCTTTTATTAAAAGTTTTCTTTTGTTAGACACAGAAACAGAGCTTGTGCGTGGGGAAGCATTGACTCTTACAGGCATCCAGAGGTAATACTTCTGTTTTGTATTGCTAACAGGAGGTTGAACTCTCCCCTTTGTTGCTGCCAACACCACTTGGCAGAAGGGTTACAATTACAATTTTTGGAGGGCCCTATTTCAGACAAAAAGCAGGGATGATTTTCATCTTTCATATGGGGATATTTGCAAAAGACCACAGACTAGATATTTCTATTTTACAAGCCAATTCAACATTATTTACAAAAGCACAAAAATATTCAGAATCTACAAATTGACTCTCTCTCATTTTAACATTTAGATTGTAGGTTTCTTTCCAGTTCATTGCTCTTTCAGCTAAAACATTTTCCAGCAATCCAATTGGTTTGATTTAGTGAAAGCAGTTAGCATAAATGGGCCAAATAAGCTTGTTTCTCAAACAATGCATCACTGCCTCTTGATTTAGGCTGTAACATATGATCTGTTGTAATGGAGAAGTGCAATGGTTTGCTTCTATTTTCTTCTATTTTTGTTGTCTGTTTTTCATGGAATGTGGCATTTTCTTTGTTACGCACTGGTGGTTATTTGGGTTAGAGAATATTTTTCATTACTTTGCTGCTGAGAGAGCCATCTAATTTCAGAGTGTTCTCAGTTTCAAATAAGTTAGCTGTTTGGTCACATATGTAGCAACAGAGCATGGTTTTGCTATTGATCTACTAAGCTTCTATAAATACTGTAAGTCCAGTTCCTTTGTCTGCTTCTTTCATTCTGCGTTCTGCCACGAATTGCTGTTTTAATGGCTTTTGCACCTACCTGAATTATATTTGCATTATTTCCTCTTTTGGGGCTGTTGTGCTACAGAACCTACTTTGCATAAAGAGCAAAGCCAGCATATTTTACAATTCTTTACAAATAGGTTTAAGATGCTAGTCCCTATCTTCGCCTCTAGCCAATGAACCCAAAGCGTAGTCTGGGTCTATGGGGAGGGGGCAGAGATGGCTTTAAACCACCTTACACACACTAGCTGGCAGGAGTGTGTGCAGGAATTTGAATGTGAACGCTTTTGGAGGGCCACTTTAAACACACACAAATGAAAGGTTCATGTGACCCTCCCAGCCCCAATTTCTCCGGATGCCTCTGGCTGGGATGCCCAGCAGCAAAAAGGCTGTGGCTCTTCCTTGTAGCGGCACTCTCTGTGTCCCTGCAGCCCAGGGAAGGAGCAAGCAGCAGGGTGGCTAGCTACTGGCGGAGCTCTCCTCTCCCCACCCGAGAGCTGCAGCCTGCTGCTTCTCCTTCTCTGCTGCTGGAGTCCCATGCTGTGCCTTGATTTGCAGACCACGCAATGAGGCAATGCATGGGACTCCAGCAGCAGGGAAGGAGAAGCAGCAGGCTGCAGTTGTAGGGTGGGGAAAGGAGAAGCTCAGCCGGCAGCCAGCCACCCTGCTGCTTCCTCCCTTCCCAGGCTGCAGAGACACATGGAGGTTTGGGGGTAGGGGTTGTGCCCCTGCTTTCTCCCCCCTTGTGCATGCCCCTGCTAGCTCTGCATAGAGCTAATCCCTCGTCATAACTTAGTGCAGCATGAGAGCTGCCTTTCCTAACAACCCCCGGGATACTAAAACAGCCAAGACTGGCCAGGACATTGGGAAGCCTGGCTATACCCTTTTCCCTAACCATGCTTCCTACATGTCTGGGAGCATAGGAATTACTATGGTAGCTTTGTGCAACTTGAGGATCACCTTGTGCACAGAAGATCTTCACAGGGCCAGATATGTTGAATTTAGTGCTATATTGGTGGAACAGTGTAAATTGGCTGTAGAACTGCCTAGGATTGGGGCCTTTATATTTGGATCACAGATGAACTAGTATTAATTAAACCACAGTGCCCCATGTGTGTGAAAGAGAAAGTTCACTTGGGGTCTTTTCTGTCTGGGATGGTGGTGGAAGTACCTTACTGGCAATATGGCATGAATCAACAATACTATCGGGATAAAAGACAGAAAGACAGACTCAGGAAAAGCTATTATTTGTTTCTGAGGGTCAAAAGAGAAGTGAAGCCTCAGGATCATCATTTGCTAAATTCATTTTGCTTTCTTTAATTTCAAAAGAAATAATCTTGTTTGTTGCCTGTGACTCTGTTTAGTCTCGCAGGAAGCAGCATCAATTTCAGCTAAGACTCTCAGAAGATATCTTTAAACCTATCCATTTCTTCACAAAACATTTTAAACTTGACTTTTGAGTTTCCACTGGTGCTATATCTAGACACGAAGCTTTGAGTGTGGTAGTTCAGCAATTCTGCAGTTCAATCTCTCCTTTGTTGACATAGGCTTTGTATACATTACAGACTTTTGTCAACCACTGTCAGCTTTTTAAGACAAAACAGTGGTGGTGTAGACATTGAAATCCACCTGACGCCAACTCAATTCCCCTGAATTTGTGACAAAATAAAACCACCTCGACAAGAGGCATAGAGCTTTTTGCACCAGACTTTTAGCGACAAAGCATCAGTGTAGACACTGCACTTGGTTATGTCTCAGAAGTGCCCCAAAATACCCATCCTGATTGCTCTGGCCATCAGTTTGAACTCCAGTGCCCTGCAGCCATTCACCCCACTCCCTTTAATGTCCAGGGAATTTTTGAGCTTCCACTTCCTGCTTGTTTGGCATGGAGAACTCACATTGTATCTTCCCAGGTGACCATAGCAGCTTCACATACCAAACATTCTTCCACTTGAAGCACACTGGAGCTTCTAGGCGTTTGGGGAGAGGAGGCTATGCAATCCCAGCTCTGCTCCAAAGGAACTTTGATACATATGGTCAGATTTCTTGTTTAATGGTGGAAAAAGGCTTTGAACGGGACACACAGTAGTGCCGTATGAAAATCAAGGAGCTGCAGCAGGAGACAAAAGGCTAGAGAGTCCAACCGTCCAACCATCACTCTGGTGCAGAGCCAGAGACCTGCCACTTCTATAAGGAGCTGGAAGCCATCTTTGGCTTTACTGCACCTCAATCACCAAGAGACCCTTGGATACTTCCGGGGCAGAGGACACCGGACTCCTGATGAAAAAGTCATGGAGAAGTAGGTTTGAGTTGGAGGACAATGTGGACCAAGGGACCATGTCATTTGGTGACATAGGGAGCCAGGAACTCTTCTCGACTCCAGGAAATTTGAGCCAGTCCTAGCCCTTCAGCTCTGGTGTGCAGGATGCAGGAGAGAGGAGCTCGGGTAAGTGATTTTTTTGAGCTGATGTTGCTCAGTTACATGAGGTACAGCTGTCCTTTGTTTTGTTGTATTATACAGGCAGTTGAAGGGATAGAAATGCAAAATAGTAGTTGTGTTTTGCATGTGCTTCCCATTCCACTGTTCAACTAAGTAGTGCGGTGGAAAAGTGTATTAATGCATACCAAGATTGCACGGGAATCTTTCAGAGAGCTCTCTAGGAAACTTTCCTGGAGGTACTTGCCAATCCTCTGCTGGAGATTCCTCAGCAGAGCTGCTTTGTTTCTTCCCCCATTATAAGAAACTTTCCTGCTCCAATCAGCAATCACAAAGTGGCACACAGGTGAGCAGCATAGGGACCCAGTTTAAAGCTGATCGCAATGGAAGAGATGCACCCTAGCATCAATGCCTACTCTCAAGAGTGACATATCAGTTTCTATGCCCCTGCCTGTGAAATTGGTGGCACAGTTTGAAATTTTATCCCTATATACCTGAATCAATACCCCAAACAGTCACCTAGAACCTTTTTCCCAGCTTGAGTGCCCCTTTCCTGGGCACAAATCACCATACCCTGGTTGATTGTCCAGCTGTGCACTTGCCAGTGGACAGTGAGAAAGAGGTGTCTTTTACAGTAATGAATCAATTCTGTTATTGCATTCACAATCATGCTTCTGTTCATTGTGCGTCTACAGATGTGACATTAAGGAGAAAGCCCACCACACCGCGTGCCTGTGGCTGATAAGAAATTGACCATGGAGAAGCAAAGAGGAGATATTCTAAGAACTGCTCCAGTCCTCTGAAGTAGAAAAAGAAAAAAAGGTCATGGAGACACACTGTGTCCGAAAATCAAATAATTGATAAGCAGGAGAGGGAAAACCAGGAGCAAGTGATAGCAAGTCACAAGGACATGATAAAAGCCATGGAGGAGCAGACAGAGCTGCTAGTCACTCATAACGCCACAGAATGAATTCATGCATGCTCACCCCCACCCCTTGCAGCCAATACAGAACTCCTTTCCCCACAAACTCTACCAAGACATTCCTAGCAAACTCCCAGCTCACCTTGGTACCTTGTTCACTCCACCCCTTCAGACAGCTTCCTGAACTATAGTTGGACTTATACCCAGCTGTAATAACCCACACTGCCCCTCACTGCTTTCTTCCCTCCAGTCCAGCTTTTTGTGTACATTTTGAATAATCGTTATTTAATAAAGACATATTCTGTGAAGAATAAGCAATCTTTATTTGTCTGTTGCACACGGTGGTTGCAGCTCACATTGATACACAGTGCAAGCTGGATAGCAGTCATAGCATGGCATGTTTGCATAGCATGTTTACAATGACACCTTATTGTTGCTTATTGGCAAAACAACTCTTCAAGGCCTCCCTGATTCAAATTCCTTGAAAGATAAGTCTTCGGTGAGCTTAAAAACAAAAGAAAAGCTTACAAGAAGTGGAAACTTGGTCAGATGACTAGGGAGTAGTATAAAATTACTGCTTGAGCATGCAGGAGTGAAATCAGGAAGGCCAAAGAAGGAATTGGAGTTGCAGCTAGCAACGAATATGAACGGTAACAAGAAGGGTTTCTACAGGTATGTTAGCAACAAAAAGATCAGGGAAAGCGTGGGCCCCATACTGAATGGGAGAGATCATGTAGTGATAGATGATGTGGAAAAAGCTGACGCATTCAATGCCTTTTTTGCCTCTGTCTTCACAGACAAGTGCAGCTCCCAGACTACTGCACTGAGCAGCACGGAATGGGAAAAAGGTGAGCAGCCCTCAGTGGTGAAAGAACAGGTTCAGGACTATTTAGAAAAGCTGGATATTCACAAGTCCATGGGGCCGGATGCAATGCAGCCAAGGGTGCTGAGGGAGTTGGCTGCTGTGATTGCAGAGCCATTGGCCATTATCTTTTAAAACTTGCAGTGACTGAGGGAGGTCCCAGACAATTGGAAAAAGGCAAATATAGTGCCCATCTTTAAAAAAGGGAAGAAACTATAACTGGGGAGCTACTGACCAGTCAGTCTCACCTCAGTCCCCAGAAAAATAATGGGGCAGGTCATCAAGGAATCCATTTTGAGACACTTGGAAGAGAAGAAGGTGATCAGGAATGGTCAGCATGGATTCACCAAGGGCAAGTCATGCCGGATCAACTTGATTGCCTTCTATGATGAGATGACAGGCTCTGTGGAGGTGGGGAAAGTGGTGGATGTGATTTATATTGACTTTAGCAAAGCTTTGCATATGGTTTCCCACAGTATTCTTGACAGCAAGTTATAGTATGGGTTGGATGAATGGACTATATAGTAGAAAGGTGGCTAGATCATTGGGCTCAATGGCGAGTGATCAACGGCTCTATGTCTAGCTGGCAAAAAATAACAAGTGGAATGCCCCAGGGGCCAGTCCTGTGGCTGGTTTTGTTCAACATCTTCATTAATGATGTGGAGGATGGAGTGGAGTTTTCAGAAAGTTTGCAGATGACACTAAAGCTGGGGGGAGTGGGAGATAGATAGGATGCAGAGTGACCAAGACAAATTGAGAATTGGGCCAGCTTGTGACCAGCTGCCAGCAAGACCTGGAGCTACTGATCACTACCCATTGAGCCTGATGATCTAGCCAGCTTTCTATCCATTTTATAGTCCATTCATCCAACCTATATTTCTTTAACTTGCGGATATGAATACTGTGGGAGACGGTATCAAAACCTTTGCTAAAGTCGAGGTATCTCATGTCCACTGCTTTCTATTGATGTATTTCATCACAAGATGGTCTGGGACCAAAATTAGGGTATGTTTGCCATTTATTTCCCCACCACAGTTAGGGAATCACATTGCTGCAAAGCCATCAACTATTGCACACACATTTCCAAGAATCACAGTCCTTCATGCCAGAATTAATGGCCCTGCACATGCATGATATCACAGCTCAAACAGTGGACTTCCTGACTCCAAATTGATTAGCGATGACCGGTAGCAGTCTGGAGTTGCCAGCTTCCACATGGTGATTGCCATGTGTTTCTCTACCAAGAGGACAGCTCTGCAACACGGGGCACAGAGTTCCATGAAGGTGGCTTCATGTATTTGACTGTTCTGTAGGCACTGCTCGTCATCCCATTACTGCATAACGATGCGTTCCCACCCCTCGGTGCTTTTCACATGTCCAAAAGTGGAGGTGCATCATATGCAGCTGCTCCATGAATGCAAACAGTAATCTGGCGTTGTTTGTTTGCATGAAACACAGCAGGTCAGGCACCTTGGATTTGAGTTCCGATTGGGAGCTCATGATATACTGCATGTCCGGTCGTGGTATGTTCAGAACACTGACAACAACAGTGGAGAGCAGTGCAGGATCCATTCTTTCAGCTAGAGATGGAGGGCACACAGAAAACTGGGGCTATTGAAAAATGCCACAAAATGCAGTTGGAAACCCATGGAATGATGGGATGGAAATCACTGCATCATGGGATGTGAAGCCTGCACCTGTGATCCACTGTAATCCACTCCACCTTCCCATAACTCCCAGCGGCACAAGGTGGCAAGTTGCACAGAGGGATAGCTGTCCACAGTGCACTGCTCTGATTATCGATGCTAGCACTAACAGTGGATGCACTTCGATGACACAATGAGTGCTGTGTGGACAGGCACAAGAGTAATTATAGCGTTTTTTTATCATCACTGTAACTTGCATCGCCAACAATTTCTAGTGTAGACAAGGCCTAACACTTACTGCTACATAGAGCCCATTAGCCCAGATTGCTGGAATTATGTGAGCAGAAAGTAATTTTACTTCTGCCAGGATAATGTGTTTTTGCCATTCAGTTTCAGCAATCTGAAAGCTCACCAAGTTCATTCTTTGTTAATGTTTATTCTAACTTAAGTTTGAAATTATTTACTGCTTCTGCAAAATGAATAAATAATTAACTATCTGTCTAGGTTCTTATATAGCTCTCATCATCATGGTGTCTGACCACTTCTACTGCCAGTGTATTGAGGATTAAAAAGTGGCCAATGAATATTCCCTGCACATTCCATTTTTTGTGTGAATTTTTACTCTACATTCAGTATTTTGGATCATATTTTGCATGCAGCCTAGTAGCTCAAAAGCAGCTAGTTATTATGTATTTGAAATGATTATATTATTAAGAATAATCAGTAAAATGTGATTAGCTTTATTTTGGACAGAATATCTGCTATTGTTGAAAACACAGTATGCAGTTTAGTAAGGAGTCATTTGTAAGGCTTGCAAAAGTATAATAGGAATAATATGCCAAACCTGGCAATACCGCTGAGTCCAAATAAGACTAGTGCTCCACAGCATAGCAATGGGACTGCTCAAAGCAGAATATTTTTGGTATGATGAGTTAGAATTCTGGAGAACCTTAAGTATAAGTCCTTGCAATTCAACAATGAGGGACAGGAGCACAGAAAATTTCTCACACCATCTACACCAACCACACATTGGGACCACGACTCACTCTGCCTTCCATCTCTTTCCCAGTCCTAGATTTTTGCTGAGCGATCTTCCATCTCTCTCTAGGCTGCACAGCTCCCTATGTAGCTGTTCAAATAGGTGAGCCTCTGAGCACAGAGTCACTCTAGGTTCTATGTTAGGTCTTCCTTGCTCCTAACCATTGCAAGAATTCTGAGCCACCTGTCTCTGCTGGGACCTAGTATGAGGCTGAACATGAGAGCTATCTTTAGGGTAGTCAGGGAAAGGCTCGCGGATAGATGAAGGGAAAAGAAGTAGTTTTCTGTTGGGGAAGACTGAGGTATGATTGGCTCCGCACAGTTTCCAATCTAGTCCCTCATCCCTTGGCCACAGAATCTCCCTATTCTCTGGCACAGGGCCCTTTAGAAACCTCTCACACAATCCAGGATCCTAGGTGGAAAACATCTCAGGGTTGGCCAGTGTCCCCACTCTTCAGGAGTAGGGACTTTCCTCTTCTGGATTTGGAAAGTGCTCGGCATATTTTGGGTGCTCTTGCAATTGTAATAATAAATACAAATAACAATTCTAATAGGGAAGCAGTTTCAGCTTTCCTGGTTTTTGCCAGTCTGAGTGAAGTTTTCAAAAGCATCTGAAGAGTGAGTGTGTTTTGTGTGTGTGTGTGTTTTAATACATAGGCTTTATACAGTACATTTAAACTAATTGTGGGCAAAACTTCAAAAGGCTTAGAAATGATTAAATAAGAATAAGCACCCAAATGTTTGGATGCTTATTCAAACTTCCTGAACTTCCTGAATTTACAAAATTGAGCAGGAAATTTATTGAGAGTTTCCTTGTGAGAATTCCAGCAATTCTTGCCTTGCATTTATCTCTTCATGCCACAAATCTAGCACGTTATTTCAGCACTTCCATATACTTTCCTACCTAGAACTTGGAAGTACAGAGGGACATGGGAGGGGGGGATGATTATCCTTTTGTAAAGTTGTTCAACTCTAGCTCTCAAAAGATGTGGTTTCAGTTTGGGGTAAACATTTGGAATTATCCAAAATGTTTTTTTTTTTATCTTCATACTTCTCTCAGCTGAAGTTGATATATGCTTATCTAATTAGCAATTTTAGTTGCTTGTTGGCTGAAGACAGCCAAGTAAATAGCCTTTGCCTAGTATTATACTATTCAAAGGTCAATATGTAAAACAATGTCAATTTGCAAGACTGCATATGCAAATAAGCACTCATATGATAGGCTGCAGCTGAATTGGTTGACAACTATTAAGTTTTTAATTGGTTTAGTGTATCACTGTTCAAATACTATTTGAACTTGTTACTGAAAACTATATTTACAAAAATACAATCACTAAATATGTAAAAGTACAAACATAGTCATATAACCAAAAACTTCATAGGTCAGGAATTATTCAAATGAAAAAGCAGGGGAGGTGGATTGTAGGTACAAAATTGAGTGTTAGTGGAGAAGCAACTATAGTAATTCTATTAGGCCTCAATATACTGAGTCTCAGTTTGCCCAATGTAAATAAAATTTAAACAATAAGACACTTGTGTCAATATAAACAGCCTGATAAATGGGATAGATGGAATTCTGTGAGGAAATAAAGTGGATTACCAAGATCTTCCTCTGAAGAAAGATACATTTTGTTAATAGTAACTTAGCTTTTGGTGCCTCACAAGCTGTTTCTTAAAGAGAATTGCCACACCTGAGGTCAGTGGAGGCAATCAAATTTGAGTTCCTTCAATAATAGAACTGTTGGAAAAAGATTCCCTCGGAGGGGCCAGATGGCTTTACAACTTACTCTTCTTTACCTTCTGCAGTATAGGCCAAATTTACTAGGGCAAGCGTGCTGTAAGAGGAAGCTTTCCTATGGGCACTTCTTGAGAAGGAGTTTGTGGTTCTGGTAGATTTTAGGGAAGATGGTGTATTGTTCCTTGCGTTGAAAGGACTGATTGTGTGTTGCTGTATATAGTAGAAGATGCTCCTAGTTTTTTTGTGTTTTTTTCCATGTTCAGTTATGCTTTTAAAACAATTTTCAAGGGTTCCTAGATATGGAATCAGAGAAAAGGGAAAATAAAGCAGAGTCATGGGCTTACCCCACCTCATCCCCCTCCACACTAGCCCGGAGAGGTGTTCAGCTATAGTGAGGGGAAACACTATACTTTCCCAAGGGTGGGTGCAGCACGTGCACCCCGTTCCATGTGCTCCCCAGGGACATAGCAGGGATTGTTCTCTGGGTGGAATCAGGACACTCAGGCTTTCCCCATTACAGGAAGCCTAGCAACCCCGAGAGCCTTGGCTGTAGCAGTATTTCTGGAACAAAAATTTCAGGATGCTGATTCACTTGGAAATTTAGGCAAGTATGCTTTTGTTCCAAATTGGAACAAAATTCATTAACACCAAAATCCCCAGCAAACCAAAATCCCTGAGTGTCATCCCTCTTTTTATTCATGTCACATTTTAGCTAAGCTAACTTGAATCAAGTACTTTTGTGCAGGAAGTTCAACCATAAAGTATACAGTACATGACACTTACTATTATTTTTTATGGTGAGACTATATCCATCTTATCAAATATCAGCAAGAAACTTTACCCACCATGGACTTGAACCAAAGCTCATTACATTTAATAGAAAAGATCCCATTGAATCTGATGAGCTTTGGATCAGGGCCTCTCTCTTTACTGAATTATTTTTTGTCTCATGACAAAATGAGATTCACATTCACACCCCCTTATCATTATACACAGGAGTAAAATGCATGTTGATAGGAATTAATGGACTTGCAAAGATTCCTGTAATGGAGCCACATTAAATGTGCATAAGGGACCTTCCTAACAGGAGAAAATTGGAAAATATTGAGATTAGAAGAAAAGAGCAATGGAAAAATATTCACTTTTCCAAGGCATCCTGCAGAGTTAATACCTAAACACATGCTAGGCTTTTGCTTTGAGATTCATTTTATTGACCTAAAGCTTAAACCACTGGGATGACTCAAGAATAATTGACAGGAAAGACAAAAAATCGTGAGGTATGTCATATATGCCCTCAATTGTCTTGCAAAAAAGACATTATATAAATGTATGTAGAGCTTCTATCATTAAATATTATGAAAATAATCGTGCTGAATAAAGCCAGCAAGTGTTACAGCCTGTTCTAGAAAAAGGCTACCAATTCATTACCCACCTCTACAATGGCAAAAAAAAACCACAACCCCACATCACACAATAGCTTTCAAATATTTAAAAATGTTTTTACTCCTTTCTTGGCATGTTACACAATATAGTGTGAGATATACATTAAATTACCACAAACAAGGAGAAGGGAACAAGATTAACACACTGAAATATCTTTTTCTTATTTCTGAGCTTGCTTTCTGAAATCAAATTGGTGCAGGGGGAAGACAGACAGGGGAGGAGAGAAGGCAAACAAATCTACACCAAATAAGCAACAGAGGATAATCAGGAGATCAACCACTATGTGCATCCTATGTGAAATACCAGGTAAACATGTGCTTTTTGAACAATGTCATAATAGAAAGGCAACAGTTGGACATCCAATTTTCTGCAGACCTGGCTCCCTTCACCAAATATAAAAGGTTTTATGGGTTGATCGTGGCAAATGATATTGTAATGAAAAAGAATCAGTCTGTGTACCGAAGGACAAATAGTGTCTGTACATAAAATTTGTCATCAGCTGTCATCAGGAACAGACGGTTTCTTCTAATACATGACAAATGACAAATGCTATTCATAGGGTAAGTTTAATGCAGATAGTCACAGTGTAAGTCCTTGCCAATACTGCCCCAGGGAGTGAGAGATATTGTCCATGTTTCTATACAATCTTGAAGGGATCTCAGGCAAAAATTGCAAGTACGAGACCAGGGCATAGTATAGTTGTTAGGTAAAGTCATCTATCTTTATGGTTAGAAGAAAGAGTCAAAATCAGTGTATTTGAAATCACATCTTGAACATGAACTGCAATTCTAGAAATGACAGACTTTCATTTATACCTACAATGCTGCACTTTAAAAAAATGTTAATTTTATTAAGCAGTTTCATAAAATACCTCTAATCAGTTTAACGGTCCTCAGGATTGCAAAGATAGTTTCTACGGTCTGGCCATTTTGTATCTGCATTTTGGTGCTGTGACAGGTTTTAACAGATGCATCCTGAGGAATCAAATTAGAAACCTGAATAAAACTCCTGTCAATTTTTTTACTTCTGAGCAGCAAAGTGATTTGAAATACTATCTGTAACATAAAAAGACCAGTCAGCAGCAAACACCCTTCGCTTCCTCAAGAGTTATAAATATATGTACATGTTCAGTATTGGAACTTAGCCACTTAAGGAGGGAGGTAATCAATGTACGAATTAATGTTATACAACAATGGGAGACAGCAATTGTGGCCCTCTGTGTGAAACTCTCCTTTGGTAGCCAAACATTCATTAGTATTCTGTTAGAAAAAAATCAGCCCAAACTATACAAAGACAGCCAAAAAAATATTCTGGGAGAGATTCAAAACCCATGACTATCCATATGCCATATGTATAATTATATTTTAAATAACCATAGTATTAATGATATGGACAACTATCACTCGTGATTATTCAATAGAAACATTACAACTTACAACTTCAATTTGAATTATGAAAAAGAAACAAAAAGGCCTGGAAAATTTCTACAGAATATTACAACCATTCCCCTTGGGATATGTGTTACCCGTCAGCTCTGTGTTCTTGGGGAACCAGGACACAAAACCCTTACTGTCTGACTCACCTGAAACCCCAGACTCTGTTTGACCCAGAACTGATCAGAGACGGACTTACTAAAAGCAATGAAAAGGCAGAGGGAGACACACCTAAACCCCTCCGGACAAGGGTGACAGGATTAAGGCAACTCCCCTAGCATCATCCACACCGAACTGAAAATAGAGATCCTCATGTGCATCAAAGATGGAAACATCTCTATTAGCATACCGAGTGGAGAACCAAGCTCCGAGGCAGGAACCGCACTGAACTCTGGGATCAGCAAAGCAGGGAAGCACGGCATGATGGGAGATCTCCGCTCCACGTTAATGAACCCACGCCTGCACACACCCAGCTCAGCAGTTATCAGACCAATTCTAGTCATAGATCCTTTATTGATATCCAAAACACTGCATCTGCCTGATTGCATTGTGAGCTCCCACAAAGGAACACTGCCCATAGCCAGGAATGATCAGTTCCTATTGTCCAGCCTAAACAAAACAGCTCTGGTATACTCCCTTGAGTCATCGTGTACCCATAAACAAACCCAGTGCTCTCCCTTGAACCATTGTTTCTTCGTGTAAACGATTCGGACCCGTCCGGGTCAGCAGAGTCCTGTAATTGGGGAAACTTAGCTCCTCCGTAGGCTATCACGGAGTCAGGAGTCGATTGCCCCGGCCCCTAGCAGGGCGGGCAAACAGGCAGTTTGTCGCCCCGGCCCGTAGCAGGGCGGGCAGGCCAGCAGTTTATCGCTCCGGCCCTTGGCAGGGCGGGCGAGTCAGCAGTCTGGGTCGGGACTAGGGGTACTTCGTCTGGTCTAGGGACGGAAAAGGGTGGGGGAGGTGGACGCAGGCCCACCCGACTCTACTGCGTCCCAGCTCAGGGCCCTACCAGTGGCACGAGAGAACTGCCACTGGGTCAGCGGGGCTCCGGCCGCAACACGCTGACATGGAATTGGCCCCTATCTCGGCCACAAGCTGTGGCCTCCCTGGGCCACTTCCTCCCACCCAGCCCCGGAGTACCTGCATCCACGTCGAGCTCTCTGGGGTACGGGGTGAGGTGGTGAGCGGCAGCCCGGCCAGGCCTTCGCCGTCGGTGGGCGATAGGTCTGGCAACTCCTCGAGGTCGTCGGCGAGGGGTAGCTCCTCCAGGTCACAGGGCCCCGGGGTCTCCCCTGGGCGGTCGGGGTCTCTCCATGCTGGGGAGGAGTCCTCCGCAGCAGGCAACTCCTCTAGGTCGGGTCCGGCCCCTGGAGGTCTCTCCCTTTCCCCAGGGTAAGGGTCCTGTCCCCAGCTGCGGGGGCCTGGCGGGTTGCCCCCCTGTTGGGGGCTGGGAAGCCCCCTCCGCCCGCCTGGGCCTGGCGTCCCAAGCTGGTCCCAAGGTTCGGACCGCTCCCCCCAGTCGTTGAGGTCAGGCAGATCTGGTCTCTCCCACCAGTGTCCGTCAGTTGTGGGTTTGTCTGGCCTGCCCTAGGTGTCTGGGTCAGGCCTGGGCTGCTGCCTCCAGCGAGGCACGTCTGTCTTGGCCGACAGCTTCCCCCTGACTGAGCTGCCTGGCCTGCCTCTTATACTTCTCCCCCGGGCCCCTGGCCCCGCCCCTCCACTTCCGGGTGCCTTGGCTCGCAGGGCCGGGTTCTGTCCACCAGGGGCCAGGGGAGCGCTCCTCAACCCCAGGCTCGGTGGCAGGCCCAAGCGGCTTGCTACACTTCCCTACAAAAACCTCTACTCGAGTTTAAGACTCTGTTCTGATGCCTGGATTCAAAAGCTGCATCAATTCCACCGGGACTTCACCTTTTTCTGACTGATCATGGTGAGGGCTCTGCCTGTCTCAAGCACTCCAGACCCTAAGCTGAACAGCCAGTCTCCTGGGAAACTTCGACCGGTTCAAGCTGAGCTGAGGGGTGTCTCTAACTCTCTCTTCTCTGGTTAAGCCCACTTTTTCCACTCAGACCCTATTTGACCTCTCTCTTTCTCTCTCTCTTAGTCCAGGTATAACTTTCTAAACCTGACATTTGTAATCAAACTTGGGCTAGATTTCCCCCATGCCCCAATTGAAACTGCGTAATATTGTAACTGTTTCGTTGTTTTTCTTGTCTTGTATGGCTATTACTATTAGTATCATAAGTTTTATATCCCTGGCAATAAAATAACTTTCATAATCCAGCTGGTTGCCAAACTTCGTCTACTCTTGCATGTAACTTGGCTTCCCCATTTACTCTGCAGCAACGCTCCTCTTACCTAAGCTAAAGGTAAGCGCCCAACAATCCTGTGGGGTTTTCTCATGAAGAGGGTTACTACTAAAATAATTGTAACATGAACGTTGGGATGGTGACGTGCTGAACCTGTGGCATATAAGGGTGGCAGTGTGGAAGTGCTGCAGAGCCCAGCCTGTTGAATCCAGGGGCACATAAGGGTGGCAGCTTAAAAGTGCTGTTTTGACCCAGCCCGCTGGGAATAGACGTACTCTATTCCAATGCAGTGCCAGTGGCATATAAGGGGAGGCATATAAGGGGAGGCAGCTTGGAAGTGCTGCTCTGCCCAGCCTACTGAGTTCAGGGACATATAAGAGGTCATCGTGAGAGTGCTGATGGACCCGGTCTGCTCAGACACACTCTGTTAATCTATGAAGGTGCATGTGTGTATGTGGATGTTTACCTGAGTCTGGGGCTAGAGGAACCTAGCCCTGGGAAACTTAGGCCCTACAGGGTAGCTCCATTGGGAGAGGACTTGCAGAAGGGAGAAGTAAAGCTCCATATGAAAACACAATTGACACAAGCAGTACATTGATAGAATTACAACCTTCCTCCCTCTGCCCCCCCAGGAAAGTAACCCTAATAAATGAGCATACTCCAAGGTGATGGGCATATCTGGTAACATCTGTGATAAATACATTGAAAATTTCAGAATAAAATAACTCTGCTTTATTGTCCTTAGGTTTGGGTGTTGAGCTCAGCAACATCTAAATAGCTTTAAAATCTGGATTCAAAGTTCAACGCTAGATACCCAGCAGGGAAATCTAGACGTGCCTATCGAGGGGGAACAAATAAAGAAGAGTGTCTAAATATTAAGTTCCATTTTGGTGCATATTTCCCCAGAGGATAACAACATTGTCTATGGTTTCTTAAGCAGGGATGAGGCAGAATCCATAAAATACATGTGTTTTTGTTTCCAACTGAATTAACTGGACAAAACTGTAAATCAGAAGTTTCTTATTGAGCTAAAAACTGTTATTCCTAGTGGCTTGTGGTGAGAATTAGCAATGACGAGCTGAACAACCAAACCACAAGGTTTTTCTGCCTGGGTCTTGTCCAAAGACAATTCAGCAGGGCTGTGGTACTGAGGCAGAGGCTCTGTGGGATGTTTCTGAGGCAGGTAAGCTCACCTCAGCTTTGAAAGAGGTGATGAGATTTAGGCAAGATCCAGGTGGGGAAACCTTTTGTGGTCTTAGCCCTTTTCTTATGCATACCTTACAGTCAATGGGCAATATGTTTGGTTGGAAGGAGCTGTTTTGAATCACTTTAATTAGCTACTGATCACAGGCTTCCAGAAAGAGGTTACAGGTAACCCTTCCAGTTGGGTCTGTTGTGTTAACATGGCTAGAAACAGGAAGGCTGCCACACTAGACTAAGAGTGGTAGAATTTTAGGGTTCCACCCAGAGAGAGAGGTGAAGGCAATGAAATCTGTCCTCTCAGGGGGTGCACTAATGAAGGACTGTAAGTGGGTCTAAGGCACTGCTCACCCTGTAGCCATAAGAATAGGGGAGATATTATGTCCTGGTCATCCAGTCTAAAGCAGGGTGAACCATAGAGTTCTACTCGAGGAGAAGTGTGCCCAGGGCAAAGAGTGGGAGAGAGATTGCTGGTACAGCTCACTTCTGACCCATCACACTTGTATTTATCTAGGCATGTTTAATGCACCAATCATTGTGAAATCTAAATGCAAAATAAATAATAAAGAATCTCATAACAATAGACCATGCGGGTTGATCATGTGCTTGGCTCTTTAATAGCTGCCATAGCTTAGATTAAAAAAAAAATTCCTCCTCTTACTTTTTTCTTCCTTAACATCGAACTAGTCCTATTTATAGGGGAAAAAATTATGCACATTTTTTGCATTTAGCTATGAAGTTGATAAGATTTGGCTTCATTCTGATTTCCTCTGCTATATTGGTCCACGGTTGAAACCCTGAGAATTCTTTTCTGCTAGTTTCCCTCTAAACTCAATCAACCCTAGTTTCTCCTCTGAGTTCATGTTCATTACGAAATCACAGTTGAAGACGTAGTCTCTAAGGTAGTTAAGTGCTGGGAAATGTAATGCTTAAAAGATCAGTACTAGAATCTTGAATTTGTCCATTATTAAATGAAGCATTTACCTTAGCACTCTTCATCATAGGAAAGAAACTTGAGGATTGAGCCTTGTGGGACTTTGTACAAGACCAGCACCAATGGAGGGACTGAGGATGGGCACCAGTGACCACTTCCACCAAACCTCAAGAAATAAGTATGCCAGGGAAGGAATATGTAGCTACTGGCCTTGATCTCACATACACAGGCGTTGGACGTGAATGGAACTTTAAGTGGAATTAACATACAGTACAAGAAGTCATAGTGGAATATAACCCAGGTATCAGAGTTTATCATCATGGAGTTACAGGTTTTACAAAATTCTCAAAATATTTTTTGAGAAGCAGAAAACTAGAGGTCTGAAACTTCCTCCCTAGTAATTTAAACCCATAGTTGATTGGTTAGCTGATTTGATCAAGGATGATTACATTAGGGGAAAAATTGTATTTTTTTCTAGCTAACTCTTCTCTCCCCACCCTTCTTCCCCTGCCAAGTGAGTATGTTCTTTATGGTGATATATCCACTATAACCAGACTGGCGCATTGGTTCAATACCAACTCATCAGGAAAACTCCCATCTACTGAATCACCAAAATTGCTTTCTACAGTGCCTGTGTTTTTCTTGGAAGCTTTTCAATGATTAGACCAAAAATTGCTTAGCTTATAAAATCTGACACATTCATAGCCCAAGGATGCAAGGCAATGAATAATTGTAAATCTTTGTTCCAGACATACTTAAAGGTGTTTCATAGCATGGCTTCATATTAAAGGTGTCCCCACCTGTGGGCATCACTCTGAAAAACACGGCTTATTTGCTGTATGGTCAGTTCCCAAGTTCATTATCTCTACAAGCCCCTAAACACCCTTGTATTCAAACCCTACACACAATTGGAATAATCACTGTACAAAATATGTCTCATGAGGTGTCATTTGAAAACTAATAACTCACAGATCATTAATATTCTTGTGTGATGTATATACACAGTGGATATTAAGAATTATGTATATACACAGTGGATGTATGATGGAATCATTGCTAAACTGTGTTTAAACCAGGCGTGTCAGAGGGAGTTGGTAAACAGGTCAGCCTTAAACAAAGGAATGTGTATTTGCTTATCTGACTAGTCTGGTCATCAGGCAGACTATGAAGGACCATTGTTATATATAAGGTACACAAAGCTATGAAGCAACCAAGTGACGGAGGAGACAGCATGGCATCTACACTTAGCAGAAACAGAAGCTTGGTCTGAGTTTTAGTTTTCAAAGACTCCATTCAAAGGTTCACTGATCTATAAACCTGGGACTGAACCTGAAGTGATAAGCAATTAAATCAATTGATTGTATGCAATAGCAGTGTACTATAAAAGTGTACAGAAGGAGGTCTTTTCAAAAGCTAATGACACACTGATGATTAATATCATTATGAAATGTATGTATTAACACTATATGAGGAAATATGGTAATGATATTATACTTTCCAGTGTGTGTCTGAACAGAGAGAAAAAAGTCTGACCTAGACAGGAGAGAAGGCAGCTATTTACCTGTCTCCCATGTAAATTAAGGATGGTGGATCAAAACAGCCCACAGGAAGGGAAGAACAAGGTAATTCTGCCTCTTGAAACAAAGTCATTGAATTTTGGAAGATATAGCAAAGACAGAAGCCACCTTTGGCATCCATCACTATACAGACACAAGGGAACAGAGCTCTTGCAAGATGAGAGTGATGAGTCCTTCAACCAAGGGGTGACTGATGTCTCTGGAAACTGAATATAGATGCGAAACCTGTTTAGACAAAGATCTTTCACCCAGGAAGACAAAGGAAGCCAGCACCTTGTACTTCTGTGGAAGGTCTTGGCTTAAGGAAAGTCAGCCATGGCTGGGAAGAAGGAAGATTGGTGAGAAAAATCAGCTTGAACAATGCCTTTACCTGGCTAGATTTTTAGACTTTTAGGTGCATGTTTTCACTTTTAATTGTTTGTAACCCTTGTTAACTTTATTCCTTTTACTTGGCATCACATCACCTATGTTCCTGGTGTTAATAAATTTGTTTTATCTCTACTATAAACCATCTCAGTGCTGTGTTTGCTGGGAGGGGTGTATTTACTGCAGTTAACAAGCTGTGATGTGCTTCTGCGTCTTTAAAGGAACAAAGAGAATTTATTATTTCTCTAAACTGTCCAGGAGAGGGCTGGACATTACAGAGCACATGGTTTTGGGAAAATTCAGGACTGGGTGTGTGCTGTGGTCTCCTTGCTGGTTGTAACAAGGTTGGTGCAAGCCAGAATGGGTCTGTGGAGCTGGAGACAAGGTATTGGGGTGAGAATTGCTGAATCAAGGCTGGCTGCATAGCACACAGACACTCAGAGTGACCTGTGTGGACTGTAAGTGTCCCAGGCAGGGAGTTACAGCAGAAAAGTATTGTGAGGCACTCAGGGTTACAAGGTAAGACATGATACAACCTCTCACTGGTCTGGATTATACCCCCAAGCCCTATAACTATCTCCCAGCCCATCCAATCAATTTACCACTACAGAACCTTGAACTGCAGAATATTCTCTGGAGTATGCAAGAGAGGATGATGCTATGAATGTAGCTAACACTCCCACCTCTTGTACATGTAGAATTTTCTCCACTCCTGGATGGGGATGGGGTTGGAAAATGACCCAACGTAGATTTTAGATATCTGTCAGAGATAAACACAGGAAACTCAGAAGTTGATAGGGTAAGTAAGGATAGTCAGGTATAAGTCTGCGGACCATCATCCTCATGAAAAACAATTTATCAGTCATACAGTGTAACTCCTACTTTTCTGTGTAAGTGAGAAAGCTACCCCTTTTCAAAGTATTGTGCTTATGGCAAACTGCTTTATAATTACAAGTGAGTATCAAGAACTGACACCTTGTCAGTTGCAAAGAAGAAGAAAATGAAGTTAATTAAAGTGTTGTCCACATGGAACTTGAAAATTCTTTAGTCTAGGGAATACAACAGGCACTGGCTCTTCCCACGTACACTGAGGTGAGAAGTACAGTAACTGCTCTGGATTTAATCAAAGCCTTTCCTATGCTTTAATTAATTTCTGCACTTGATCTAAAAATATTCCATGAAGCCTTTAGAGTAACTATCATAAGCATATATAAATACAAACCAGTGTTTTTCTCCACTGTCAAATGGTACATTATTTTGCTGGGTTTTTAAAGAAGGTTTTCATAAACCATGGAAATACGCAAAATACATAAATGTGATTGACTAGCTAGTGTTAACTGACATGGCTTTATTACCTCAAAAAGCAGATCAGCTGAGGATCTGGCCCATTTAGCAATCTCAACAAAAAGTTGTTGAATCTCAACAAAAGCGTCAACCTAAAAAATAATAAAGAGAGAGAGAGATGTTCCCGAAGGACTGTATTCAGCTGAAATATTACACAATTCCCTTTCTGTGCAATCAGACTTGGACCACTATCCTTCACATACACTTTTTCTTTTAAGATATTATTCTGCAGTCAGTTACCTGGGAGGTCTGCCTCAAAAGAACTAAAGTGCTGTGTTCTTATCTCTCTGTAGTTTTCGCTACACCGTTATCTGCAGAACACAAGTTCTGATTCACCAGAACCATCAAAATGTAACTTGAAATAATCTAAACTATTTTGGAAAAAGAATAACATGTCTACACTAACCACAAGGTCAGCCTCCCAGGACAAATAGCCTTATGGGCCTCAGAAGCATAATTTTCAAGCCAGATCTGATCTGATTCTACAATATTAATACAATATTTTCTCTAACATGTTCCTTTACATATGGGAGAGCTCACACTATCCATTTGGAGTGAGAGCACTACTAAGAACAAGGCATAGCTGTGCTTGCAAAAATGAACCACAACAAGCAGAATTTTTCTTTTGCCAGTCCTCTCCATTTCTCTGATACACTGGGTTAATTTTTGCAAATTAAAAAGAACTTTCCCTGGCACAAATGGGATAACATGCACTAGCAAAATTTGATTTTCTTTAATACAATTTTTTGTAACAGATGAAAAGCCAAATCTGCTTGATTTGCACACTTTCTGCAGCCAAAGATGAGTTGGGTGAGTAGTTTATATTATGCTGCAAGAAGTTCCTCCTCTTTGAAATCAATGTGAAAGCTTTTCAAGTTGAAAAAATATGTGGAAATTAAAGTCTACTGGGGTTTATTACTTTCCCAAGGACCTGGAAATTATAGGACCAAATTCTACTCTGAATTACACCAGTGTAAATCCAGAATAACAGTTGACATCATTGAAGTTGGTCTGCATTTATAATAGTGAAGGAAAGCCAGGAATACAATATACATAACACTGTCCTGAAAAAATTCCGTAAAGAATGAGTATTGCCTGGTATGCATGCCATGCCTCATAAGAGAACAGAAAATCTACAATATTCCTTTAGGGAGGTTGGTAAACCTCTGAGAAGCTGATTCAGCCCATTTAGAAAAAGCCAGCACATGAGATATTATCTGATGTATTGTTTTGACTCTGAATCAGCTTAGTTTATTTTGTTTTGGCACAGTTTAATAACTGAAGACATAGGCTGTTACTTATTATTTATTTATACTACATTAATCATCTATAGGCCTCAACAGAACAGGGCTCCTTTGTGCAAGGCAATGAACAAACACAGATCTTTCAACACATAGCTTTACAATCTGAAGGTATCTGAAGACTAGAGTTTGTGGATCTATTGTCATTCAAGTTAACTGAGTGGCAATTAACTCGAGTTAGCAATTCTAAGTGCTAGTCTAAACACACAACAAATATTTGTTCCAGGCACAAATGTTTGTGGTTTACTCTAGGAATCTTAGAGGAAATCACAAACATTTGTGGCGTGTCTAGACTAGCATTTACAATTGTGTTAGTTAATTTGAGTTAATCAGCAATCAGTTAATTTGAGTTATAACAGGGAAATGAACTCCTCTCTAGGGCTGAAGAAGACAACAAAGAGATTACAATATAGAGCCTGTGCATGTGTTAGCTAACAGGTGTGCTAAACATACTCATTTTCCTAGTCTAGAAAGGGCTTTAAAAACCCCCAAACCTAAACAGACAAAAGACGGGAACAAATGCGTACAACATGCAGTTCAAGCACAGTGATTTAGACGATGACAAGCCCACATCATCTTTGTTTTCTTTTTTTCTTTTTTTTATTAGTTAGTGGGAAGAGGAGGAGGATGGGGGGATGGCAAGAGGGGGTGAATAAATAGGAGGATAAGAGTAAAAAAAAGTAAGAAAGAGAAGAAAGATGTTCAAGGGAAGACTTGTTCATTCACTGTGCTTGCTCCCTTCTTACAGCTTTTTAAAAACACAGTTTTTTATCTTTTTATGCACAAGTAATCTTAGATGGCCACATGCCTGGATGATAGTCACAGATGAAACATACAGCAGTCATCAAATAGGCCTATTTAAACAAACTCATTGTTCTTGAGAAATGACTTCAGATGATGAAGAAAACCCTTGCTTTGATCTGAATATAATGGATGTTATTTAATTACTTAAAACAAAAAGTTTATGGTGTCTCTTGCCTGAAAGTTGGGATTCTGTAATGACAACAACCCAAATTAAATTGTGGGTGGAACCAGAAGGACCAACACACCATGAAATGGAAAACATAATCAACATTACTTATAGCAAGTGCTCATCCAACCTTTTTAGGGGAGGGGTGGGGAGGCGTTATGCATATCTCATGTAATACCTTTGGCTTTAAATAGTCTATACTTTTTTTTTTCTAGAGTCATCATAAATTTAACAGCCCACAGTGCTTACAGTACAGTGATCCTAATCTTATTCAATGTCAAGCCAATCTTTTACAGCTCTAGGCTAAAAATACCATTTTCTATACTTAGTGAAAATCCCTGATAATGATAACATCCCAGTCAAGTTCTTTGAAGTATAGTATAACTGTCAACTATGTCAGCGAGTGCCTCTTCCACGGCACAAGGATGAATGTTCTATTTTTTGAGAGAAGTAAGAGTCCATAGATAGAGATTTGCTGACACAGAATTATGCATGTTCAGGAGGTTGTTTCAAATACTTGTAGTTTTATAGTTGGATTAAGAAATATCAGACTCTTGAGTTACAACAAAGGTCCCAATTCTGCAAAGAGTGCCATGTGGGCAGATCTCTGTGCCCATACAGGGACCCACTGAGGACGATCAGATTCCACTGGAGCGTGGGGATGTGCAGAGCTCATTTCAGGACAGAAGCCAAAATTTAGGGTAAGATGTTTAGGGAGGAACATATTTGAAAAGGTGATCTGGGTAAACCAAAGTCAACACAACAACCTATTCGGTTGGTTTGGTGCATCAAAAATGCATTGAAGTCAATAGATTAGTCTGATCTGACCTCATGCACCCTTAGACTCAAATTCACCTATTCTGAATAGTGTTTCACTGAGCATTTCTGCAGCAATGTTTTCCATTCCAAAGTTTATACACTGCTATGCATGCTGATCTTTCAGCTATTCAACCTCCTGTCCCTGGTCATATAAGACCAGGACGGCTGCTGCTTAGAATTCTTAGATTAATTCATCTTGGTATTAGATTTTCACATCTTTCTGGATGACTGGGTCATGGGGCGAAGAGAGAAGGGTATTTATACGTACAGCTCAAGATAATAAAGCATAAATTGAAGCTTACATTTATGGCTCCAGTTACTATTATTAAACTAAATGAATTATTTGTGCTGGGTTAGCACCTAGAGGCCTTTTAACCAGGTCAGGGTTCCCTATGTGCTAGGACAGTGGATCTCAATCTTTCCAGACTACTGTATCCCTTTCAGGAGTCTGATTTGTCTTGCCCCCATATTTCAGCTCACTTAAAAACTACCTGATTACAAAATCAGACACAAAAATATAAAAGTGTCACAGCACACTACTACTGAAAAATTGCTTACTTTCTCATTTATAATTATAAAATAAATCAATTAGAAGATAAATATTGGACCTGCATTTCAGTGTATAGTATACACAGCAGTATAAAGAAGTTGTTGTTGTCTGTATGAAATTTTAGATTGTACTGACTTCACTAGTGCCTTTTATGTAGCCTATTGTAAAGGCAATATTTAGATGAGTTGATGTACCCTCTGGAAGATCTCTGCATACCCCCAGGGGTGCATGTATCCCTAGTTGAGAACAACTGCGCTACGTGATATACAAACATATGGTAAATGACACTCCCTGCTCTCTAAGAGTTTGCAAATGTAATTGTTCTTGCAACTGATTAGAAAAAGCTGAGAATCTGAATGATAACTTAGTACTTTTCACTTCCAAACAATGACTATGTATTCCTCAGGATTAGGGCAGATCCAAATATTTCTGTCTAAAGTGTTTTTATTATTAAATATTATAAACCCTATTTCAGAGCTGGGGAAACTAAAGCTGCAGAAGAAGTCACTGTCAATGATGGGACACACAGAAATTTCTAGAGGAGTAGCTGTGTTAGTCTGTATACAGCAAAAAAACAAAAACAAACTACACCCCCCCAAAAAAAAACAAAAACAAAAACAGAGTCCTGTAGCACTTTGAAGACTAACAAATTTAATTTCTGCAGGCATAAGCTTTCATGGGCTGTAACCCACTTCAGATGTAACTCAGATGTAACAAATGGAACTCAGATAGGAAGTATATATATACACATCTAAGGGTAAGGAACAATAGGGAGGGTAGGTAACAGCAAAGTCCATTCAGTTAGAGTAGCTGAGGCCTATTCACAACCATTGATTACAAAGTGAGAATGTGTGAACAGTGACAAGTACGTCATTCCCATTCTTAGGCATTCACTAATTCAAGTCTCTTAAAATTGCATTTTCACTTTTATTTTAAAAAATGATTTGAAGCGTCCCCTCTCCCCACCCACAGATTGCAGCTGGCAGCGGATGTGGGGTTACCATTCCCTCGATAGGAGCATAGCCCATGTGAGGGGGTGAAGTCTTGTCTAGGCAGGAGATACTGAGTGTGTTGGGGTTGCCCTAGTAGCAGCACCAGTGCCATTTACCCAGCCATTACTCCCATTATGAAAGTAGCAGAATGCAGCTACAACCCGGAGAACAGTACAAAATAAATACCACTTAATAATATCACCTCACCTGCATATTACAAGAAGCTTTGTGGCATAACCAAAGCCCAGTATCATTAAAAAAAAAAAAAAGAAGAAGAAGAGAAAAAGACTGGAAAATTGAGCTCACAGTTCTGAGGTGCAAGGAAAAGGTAATATAGGGCAGCAATTAGAGAGAAAAGTAGGGTCAGAGACTATATTGTAAGAATGAGGAGATAATAGTATTCCCTTGTGTCCTTCTGCCATTCCAACCTATGTACTTTCTTCTCTGCAGCCACCTCTGCCCAGAAATAATCTAAACCACTCCTCCTCCTCCCCACTTACCTCCTTCCAATGCCCCTTTGGTATATAGTGTTTCCAAAGATGCACACAAAACCTAAACCTTTCTGCAAAGTGCTAACAAAATAAGCAATAGAAAATTCAAAAGTTTGTCTATGTGCTTACACAGTTGGATGCTATACAAACAATAACCTTAACAATAGGGAAGTAGTACAGCAGACTGAAGTATTGCTCTGGGCCCTGCCTTCGACAGAGGAGAAGAGGTCCTCCTTGTGGTTGCCTCTGTTCATGGGTATGTCTTCACTGACAGGGGCAAATTTGCTGCCATCAGATTGATTTATCTGGATTGATTGAGCGGAAGTGAAGACCTGCTCAATTGATCCAGAAGTCAATTTAATAAAACCACCTCCCCAAAAAGCGTAGTGCTGCATCAGTGGGTATGCATTTCCCATTGGCGCAGCGTAGTGGAGATGGCATGCAGAAGGGAATTTAGGAAGTCATACTGTATGTAGCTTGCGTAACTCCCGTCAACTGCTGCCAAATTTGCCTGTCAGTGTAGATCAGGCCCCTCTTATTAGAGAAGCCAAATACCATCCTTTTTGGATCATAGAATCATAGTATATTAGAGTTGGAAGGGATCTCAGGAGGTCATCTAGTCCAACCCTCTGCTCAAAGCAGGACTAACCTCAGCTAAATCATTCCAGCCAGCCAGTTTACAGCAAAGACAATTCCTGGCCTGAAGAATTTACAGTCTGGAAATATTTGAGCACTCTACTTACGCTAGAGTCGGATATATACTATACCATATATATGATCGTAGACACATATTTGGTGCAGACTTCAGTGTTATCACAATACAGTATCATCCCTGAGAGCAACACTTATGGAAGATTTCACCACACTTGCTACAGATAAAGTACTGAAATCCATGCAATTCTAAACCTTAAATAACTGATCTTAAAATGCCTGCCAAATACGTGACAAAAGGCACCACCATGTGATTAAAGAACAGAATGTCAGCTATGGTTTTACATTTCTGGATTTTTTTATCAGTGTTAATGTTGTTTAAACAGTGTATTAATATCTGTTTGTAAAGGCAATACATTTTTATTTATACAATCAAATAACAGACATATACTCCTTTAGTTAAGCAAAGCTATGGGAAATTACTGGCCTGTAGGGTTAGACAGGCAGAACATTAGTCACAGCCTTGATTACACATGAATGTATATGAAAGGAATAAGAAATAATCAGACAATTTAGAAGTAATAACAATGGCTGTATCAGTCTGTAGACTAACCTAAAATGAGTTTTATAATTCTGTAATGAGTTCCATAGATTTTTCAATTCTTAGGAAAGATAAATTTTCAAGAAACCTATTAGGATAATCACATTATGATTGAATACAATTAAGGATAGCATGGAAAACGGCAGGCTGAGCTAGCTAACTAGCCAGTAGAAGAACAGATAGTTCATCAGATAGGTTTTACTAGCTTACATCATTGTGTGGTCAAAGAATAAAATATTAGAGGTGGAAGGGACCTCAGGAGGTCATCTAGTCCAACCCCTTGTTCAAAGCAGGACTAACCGCAGCTAAATAATCCCAGCGAGGGTTTTGTCAAGTTAAAAACTTCTAAAGATGGAGATGCCACCACCTCCATAGGTAACCCATTCCAATGCTTCACCACCCTCCTAGTGAAAAACTTTTTCCTAATGTCCAACCTAGACCTCCACCACTGCAACTTGAGACCATTGCTCCTTGTTCTGTCATCTGCCACCATTGAAAACAGTCTAGCTCCATCCTCCCTGGAACCCCCTTTCATGTCATTAGAGGCTGCTATCAAATCCCCCCTCATTCTTCTCTTCTGGAGACTAAACATGCCCAGTTCTTTCAGCCTCTCCTCATAAGTCTTGTTCTCCAGCCCCCTTATCATTTTTGTTGCCCTCCGTTGGACTGTCTCCAACTTGTCCACATCCTTTTTGTAGTGGGGAGCCCAAAACTGGACACAATACTCCAAATGTGGCCTCACCAATGCCGAATAGAGGGAAATAATCACTCCCCGTGATCTGCTGGCAATGCTCTTACTAATGCAGCCCAATATGCCATTAGCCTTCTTGGCAACCAGGGCACATTGCTGACTCATATACAGCTTCTTATCCACTGTAATGCCCAGATCCTTTTCTGCAGAACTGCTGCCTAGCTTGTCGGTCCCCAGTCTGTAGCTGTGCATTGGATTCTTCCATCCTAAGTGCAGGACTCTGCACTTGTCCTTGTTGAACCTCATCAGATTTCTTTTGGCCCAATCCTCCAATTGGTTTAGGTCCTTCTGTATCCTATCCCTCCCTTCCTGGGTATCTACCACTCCCTCTAGCTTAGTGTCATCTGAAAACTTGCTGAGGGTGCAATCTAGCCCCTCTTCCAGATCATTAATGAAGATGTTGAACAAAACCGGCCCCAGGACTGACCCCTGGGGCACTCCACTTGTGACCGGCTGCCAGCTAGACATGGAGCCATTGATCACTACTCGTTGAGCCCTTTGCTCTAGCCAGTTCTCTATCCATTTTATAGTCCATTCATCTAAGCCATACTTTTTAAACTTGCTGATAAGAATATTGTGGGAGACTGCATCAAAAGCTTTGCTAAAGTCAAGGTATATAACGTCCACTGCTGTCCCCTCATCCACAGAACCAGTCACCTCTTCATAGAAAGCAAACAGGTTGGTCAGGCATGACTTGCCCTTGGTGAATCCATGTTGACTGCTCCTAATCACCTTCCTCTCTTTTAAGTGCCTTAAAATGGATTCCTTGAGGACCTGCTCCATGATTTTTCCAGGGATTGAGGTGAGGCTGACCGGCCTATAGTTCCTTGGATCCTCTTTCTTCCCTTTCTTGAAGATGGGCACTATATTTGCCTTTTTCCAGTAATCAGGGACTTCCCCTGTTGCCATGAACTTTCAAAGATAATAGCCAATGGCTCTGAAATCACATCAGCTAACTCCCTCAGCACCCTGAGGTGCATTGCATCTGGCCGCATGGACTTGTGTATGTCCAATCTTTCTAGATAGTCCTGGGCCTGTTCCTTCAGCACTGCAGGATGTTCACCTCCTCCCAATTCTGTGCGACCCAGTGCAGTAGTCTGTGAGCTGACCTTGTCTGTGAAGACAGAGGCAAAAAAGGCATTGAGTACCTTAGCTTTCTCTACATCCTCTGTCACTAGGTTGTCTCCCCCATTCTGTAAGGGGCCCACACTTTCCTTAATCTTCCTCCTGTTGCTAACACACCTGTAGAAACCCTTCTTGTTCCCCTTCATTAGGCATACCTAAAAGTCTTCCGCTGGGTGCAATCCTAGAGTTGTCCTAGAGCACAATAAATGTGTTGCTGTCACAGTTATGATTTTGTATAGTGCAAGTTTTTATTGAGCAAAACGCAGTCTGATAGATGGTAACAACATGTGGCATGTCAAACAAACAAACAAACCAACCAACCAACCCCATGCATTAAGATGGCTAAAATCCTCAGAATTATAGCAATGACCTGGGGGTAGGGAGCACAGCCATTGGATATTTTGTACAAGCTCAAGAAGCCTCCCAAATGAATCAGCACAGAAGAATCTTTAAAGGTTTTTGCACTACTATGTAGTGTATCAATGTTAAGTTTATTAAAGGTAGTTGGGGTATTCCCTATATAGAAGGCTGGAAATTCCAGGAATACTGCAGTAACTACAGCAGTTCATCAATACTGACTTTTTAATAGTATCCATTGTATTCATCTGTTGATGTTTTTGGTATTCACAAAGGAAGTAGAGATCCATTAGTGACTCATTAACAGCTCACATTCATTTATCTTAAAAAACCTGTAAAGCCTCCAAATTGTTCATTTTAAATTAAATTTCATATAAGCCAGGTTTTCAAATACTCAGAACCCAGAAATGAGGCCAGTTTTTCAAAACACCTCACTTTCCTCTCCTGGAGGTACCTAAATAAGATCCAGATTTTCAAAAAAGGTCACCACGAGCTAACCATTTATTTTGGTGCCTAAATGGCAGCTGAAAGTCTTTTAAGCTCCGCTATTATATGCAATGTTATATTCCTATTATTTCTCTCTCTCTCCTCTAGCTATCCATCAGTCATGTTTCATTCCTATTCTGACTGTATATTTTCTGATGCAGGGATATCTATTTTGTCCTTGTTTAGTGCCCACACAATAGGGTCCCAGTTCTCATTAGGGCCTCTGAACACTATTGTAATACAAATTCATAATATTAATAACAGGTCACTTGAAGTCCTTTCAATTAGATAAAAGGGAACTCCTTTTATTGTTAGGCCTTTAGAAATTATTTGGCAGTTGTGGCAAGGTTTTTACATCTTGGTTTTATGGCCAGCACCACAGTTAATTAATGGCAAGCTTTCTTATCCTGATCAATGGACAGATTCTGATCTCAACTTCCTGAATGTACATTTTGAGTAAATCACGGGAGTTATATTCTAGATTTACCCAGATGTGACAGAATGGAATTTAACCTTTCATTTGCAGGGTGGGTGATGCAAGATAACTGGAAGTTAAGTGGTAAGGTCACGATAGCAGATAGTCCCTTGGCTGTCACTGAGTTTCTGCGTGACATACGTATACCATATGATGTTTTGACAGTATCACGATGCAAATTAGGAAATTAACTCAGTTCATCACTTCAGAATAATTATAAGAATAATTATAAGGTTAAACAAACTTTTCTTCCACTCCTCTGTCCTTTGTTAACGAAAAATAAAAAGATAAGGGAATGCAAACGACATAGCTCAATAACAGCAATTTGATCTCTGTTTTATAATCCTGGTTCAGATGTTTTAAACGCCATGTTATGCAAGCCTGTGACCCTTAAATGAAATCACTTTCACCCAGCATAGCTCAGTCTGGTGTTAAAACCATAAATCCTTACCTAAAGCCAGTTAAGCATTTAATATGAAGGCATAAAAGCAGTGTTCACATAAAAGTGCATCCAACCTCCAGTCATATTTTTAATGACTCAACAGCAACAGCAGGTTAGCAGCAAACCACAAAATTTCAGGATTTAAAATCCTTTGCTATTTTACTACTACTCAGTTGGAGATTACTGACATCCATATGGGTTGGCATTAACAAAGCTTGGCACCAGCACGTTCTATTTTAATAATGACACTGTGCTATGGCTTCTATAGCTAAACATAGGACACCTTATGGAGTCATCTTGTGGAATGCAGGAAGGTTTCATCCCCAAGTAATGTCTTCCTCTGGAAGTAGTTCCACTGAAACCAGCATAACGACATCCTGAATAAGGCACCAATCAACATGAATACAGCTACCAGAATCAGGCCACGGCACAGATAAAAGCTCAAGTTCATCATTCAGAAATCAAGAAAGTACGAAAGTAGAAAATAGGAAAAGGCAAGACACATTTCACCAAAGCTTGGCTAAAGCAATAGGCCTTGTACTCATTTAAAAGCTAACTATCTTAGTCAAAATTTCAAGTTACACAGTCCAGAACCCTCCACCATGTTTTCACTTCTCAGTGGGGTGCATTGTGGGACTGTCAGCAAAGCATCTCATCTGATCAGTGTGTGCAGAAGACCAACCATACTTGCTTCCCTGAAAGTGAACATTTAAGATTATTATTGCACCTTTCAGTAGCCAGCACATCAGATAACTGATTTCAGAAAAGAAGCATGGACATGAGAACTTTCAGCAAGCTGAACACATCCGCCTGCACAGAACAACAACTGTTAACACAGTTAGGGTTGAGAATGCTTTCCTCATTCTAAAGTATTTATTGAACAGTTATCCAGCAGTTGAGAATGTACTTGCACACTGTGGCAGGTATTATAGACACATGGGATAATTTTGAGTCTATTGTATCAGCTTCATAATTATATGTACATATTTTATGTATGTATAGGTTTGTATTTTAGCTTCATGGGGTCATTACAGGAATTCCAGGAGTTTATGCAGGAATGAAAATCACTGGGGGATATGCAAATCCCTAGGCAATTACATAAGTCTGGAGAAGCCTCACATCCCTGGAAGAAATTGCATAGACTTGCTTGAACTGGTTGAAGAAAGCTGACAAAGAAAGAACTGAAAAATGCATAAGGTGACGAACCTGATATGGGGAGGGAAGTCACTGTTACTCGATCCAAGAACTGACATGACAAGTGACCAAAAGGGACAGACTCTGTGGGAAGGTTTGATGTATGTTGTTCCTGTAAGGGCCTCCATACGAAAGATGCATGACTACATGGTAAGCTAAGACTTGAATGTAATTCAATGTTTTTGTAATTGAATGTAATTCAAGTTAATTGTTTTTAAGATATGTTCTTTGTAATGTTTTTGCTCTGAATAAATAACACTTTCTTTTAAGAAGGTGGTGTGGTTGCTAATTAACCCTGTCATTGCCTTCGAGAGAGCAGTACTAAAAAGTCAGATCTGCTGAGGTAATCAGAATGAACTGCAGGAGGAATTGCAGCCTAAATCCACAGTCTAGAAGGACAGACTATCAAGACTCCTTCATGAGTAAGGTGATAGCTAGAGCCTGAGATCTAAGTGGAGTGCACTCAAGGAAGCCTCAAAGTGGATCAGAGGTGCAGTTACCTCAGGTACTATGACACACACAGCCACGGTATGTGGGCACCCCGTCTCCCTGCCCAACCTTGGATATATGGGCCATACACATCACCCACCCTTATGCCCCACTTCCCTTTCAAGATACTCATCTATTATAATAGTATGTGAACTTGCCTGCCAATGTTGGCTACACTCTCAAATCCATTTTCTAGATATAGCTAAGAGAACACCATTTCCCCTGCCTAACTGGTTCTCTCAGAACCAGCTTCTTGATATCGTCTGGGATTATAGGTTATATTATTAGGTATATTATTATATATAATATATATTATATAATTATTATTATATATATTAGGTAAAGACATTATATATTAGAAAGCATGTGCACAAAGATGATGCAGTTCAGGGCCATATCCTGTGTGTTACAAAAATCTGGTGACCTCAGTGGTATAACCAGGATATAAGGGCACCAGAGGGGTTTTGCAAATGGCTGCACAATTTTTATCCCCTTAAAAAGGTGCCTATTAGTCTTGGCCCTGAATTGAAATTTCTATTTTGAAAAAATTAAGTCTCAGGCTCTTATTACTGAAGATGACATTCATCCTGTTTAACTATGTGGCACTGTCTGCCTGAGTCTACAGCGAGCCTGCAACAATAGTTCAGAGGGGAGAAGAGATGGAAGAAAGACGAGCATGTATTAAGACCCAAAGAGAGTTTCTTTATGGGCTTGTTTTTCTCTTGAGAGTATGTAAGACAAAGAGTCTCTTTACTTTAATCTCCGTATGCTCAGGAATTTGGTGACCTTTTTATACATACATGAAAGCAAGATTGCTCACCAGGCAGGTGGTCCCAAATTCTCATAGCTCTAATTTATAATTTTTAATTGGAACTACATTTGACTGCTTTACTTTCAGAACCTCTAACTGAGCTTTATTCCTCTGCTTTCAGTAGAGGTAATTTCCAACTAATGATCGTTTTTATGGCATGCCCTCACACAGATTAATACAAACTGCAAGAAAGGTTTTAGAAGTCCTCTAAATTAGCTTAAAATTGGGGGGGGGAAACAAACAATTCAGTTACAGAAAGTCAAAAGCTATGTTAAAATGACATCACCATGAAAGAGCAGGTTGCGGTAGGTTTCCTTAAGTGACAAAAATAACCAGAAGTAATTTTCTTTTTTTGTGTAGTAAGACACTTACTAATTTTTTTTAAAGCTGTTGTTCAGATGGGTGTGCAAATACACAATATTTAACCTTAGCAGCCATTTAACTTGAAGTCCGACACATGCACTCCCTAACAGAAGCCCTACTGATACTGCACTGTTGCTAACTCTGTGGTTGTCACAGGTTGGGGTATGTGATGTTAGGGTGCTTGTTTTCCTTCAGCCTGGAGTGCTAAGGGTAAGAGTTCATGCCATGCTGCCATCTGTTATGTTGGAGGGAGGTGGGGAGTAGGAAGTAGCAACCAAGGAGCTTTCCCTGAATTGGAAAGGCTGATGACTCCAGGGTCTTTGGGTATGTCGGTCAGTCATGGTCTGCATGAGTTTGTTGCAAACCCATGATGTCCTGGTGCACTTCCCAATGCCCCTCTCCATCCTTATCTCTCTCCTGCAGAAACTGCTCTCTCCATTCTCAGTCCTCCTCCATGGTCTCAAGGCCTCTCCATGGTTCATGGTCAGAGGTTGTAGAAGACTGGAAGATCTTGCAGAACATAGTCTCCCCCTAGTCTGCATCTTTCTCCTCCTGCTCAGGTTCAAGCATTTAGCAGATGTGAAGGGGGCACCTCTCAATGTTAGATTAGACTTACCGTCACAACAGGAAGGTAAACTACTCAAAACTCCCAAACTTACATTATTCCCATAAATATCTTTAATAAGAAAAGATAATTGCCACTTTAGCTTTGGAGCACTTCATAACAGCACCACTCTGCATGTCCAGCCATGGTGAGTTCTGCCTAGCTTAGCAGGGATATGGGTTGGGGATGAGTGTTGTTCTGATGCATGGAAGGTTTAGATTCTGGATGTGAGGATGGGGAGTATCTCACTCCTGAGGTTGACAAAAGCAGAGAGAACCCAGCTGCTATTGTCAACCTGAAGACACCTAGGCCCATATGCTTTTAGCCAGTATACTTCAACAGTGCCAACAGAACCCATTACAGAATGGCATGGTAATATTTCCTGTCATGGGGGAAGACACAAAGCATCCCAAGAAATGTATGGGAGAGGATTGCACAGTATCTCCAGAAAAGTTTCATTGAGATCTCCCAAGAGGGCAAACAGGACATCCCTATTCAGATAATCCAAGTACTAAGCATGGCTACCACTGCCTAGCCCAACAAATTGAAGAACCATAGAGCAGGTGTTGCCTCTGTGTTCTACCGCTGCCCAATCACAGGGCGCTGATCTGATGTGAGCTGTGTACTCGGACTGTCATGCTGCTTTAAAAAATATTATTCTCTACCATTTTATTTTATAGCATTATGCAAGTAAAGTAAGAAAGCAGAAGTCAGCATCTTTATGTTCTAAATTTGTGGATGAGATAAGCACCATTTTTAAATAGAGAAGAAGGGGGAGGGAGGAGAAATGAGGTTTCAGGCTGTAATGATTCTGACCCATCTGGGTCAGCTGTGTCCTGGCCCTTCCTCATATTTAGGGTCGAGGCTTGGCCCAGCACCTTTAGTTTGGGGAAATTTAGCTCCCCCGTGGGCTGCCACGGAGTCTATCACCCCAGCCTTGGGGAGGGCGGGCGAGCAAATCAGTCTATCGCCCCGGCCCTTGGCAGGGCGGGCAAGTCAGCAGTCTATTGTCGGGGTAGGGTTGTCGGGGCTAGGGACACTTCTTCACGGTCCAGGGACGGGAAGGGGGGAGGGAGACGCAGGCCCACCTGACTCCACTGCGTCCCAGCCCAGGGACCTACCAGTGGCACAAGATAACTGCCACTGGTCAGCGGGGCTCCGGCTGCAACACGCTGACTTGGGGTTTGGCCCCTATCTCAGCCACAACCTGTGGCCTCCCTGGGCCACTTCCTCCCCCCCAGCCCCGGAGTACCTGCATCCACGTATGGCCCTCCGGGGTACGGGGGGAGGTGGCGAGCAGGTGCCCGGCCAGGCCTTCACCATCGGTGGGTGGTAGATCCAGGAACTCCTGGAGGTCGTCAGCCAAGGGTAGCTCCTCCAGGTCACAGGGCCCCGGGGTCTCCCCACGCTGGGGAGGGGTCGTCCACACCAGGTAACTCCTCCAGGTCAGGGCCGGCCTCCGGAGGTCTCTCTCTCTCCACGGGGTGCGGGTCCTGTCCCCAGCTGCTGGGGTCCGGCGGCCTGCCCCCCTCCTGGGGTCTGGGCGGCCCCCTCTGCCCGCTTGGACCTGGCGGCCCTACCTGGTCCCTGGGTTCCGGACACTCCCACCAGTCATCCGGGTCAGGCAGATCTGGTTGGTCCCACCAGCTTCGGTCGGCCGTGGGGTTGTCTGGATAACCCTCGGTATCCGGGTCAGGCCTGGGCTGCTGCCTCCGGGGAGACACGTCTGTCTCCATCAGCAGCTCCCCCCTGACTGAGCTGCCTGACCTACCTCTTATACTCCCTTCCTGTGCTCTGGCCCCGCCCCTTTGCTTCCGGGTGGCTCGGCTCGCAGGGCCCGGTTCTGTCCACTGGGGGCACAGGGAGCCCTCCTCAAACATAGGCTCGGCAGCAGGCCAGAGCGGCTTGCTACACAGGCACTGAAAAGTTAAAAAATGTTCATGATCAAGTTTATTTGCACACTCCTGGCAGAACTAGCTTGACTCTGGTGGAGTTTCAAACCTGGCTTGCCACATATTTTGAGTCCCCCTCTATGTCACCTGCATCTTGCTATTAGCACCAGGGGTCTCGACCTTGGGCTCGGTGAAGTTTCCTCAATGATAATCAGGGTGTTGGTGGGGTCCATGCTAAGTATGGCTTGCAGTTTGTTGTAGAAGAGGCAGATCTGCAGGGTGGCCCCAAATTTGTTGTTGGCCTCCCATACCTCCTGGTATGCTTGCTGAAGTTCCTTTGGTCTGATGTGGCACTGCTGCTCACCCTCATCGTACCTCTGTTTCATTGTCATCATCATCCCCTGTGCAATCTGCATGTAGATGTCTACATTTCTTTGGCTGTTCCTTGGCTGTTCTTGCACAATGTTTTCTTCCCACATGCTGAGGAAAACCATTATTTCTTTCCTGCTCCCGATAAAAATTGTCTGTGTGTATGTATTCAGCATGGTCATATACTCATAACAAACATGAGCTGGTAGGTCTGCATTGGTGTAAGGGGGTACATACATCAATCAGAGACAATTTTAGGTATAGACAGATGCACAGCTAGGTAATCCCAAATCGAGTTAAGCAACCAAACTTTGTAGTGTAGCTCCGGGCCAAAAGGTGGGTGCTTTTTTATTATTATTATTCTGCAAAGCATAAATACAACTTATTAATTATTCTGGTCATGGGTATTTATGTGGTTATGTGTCTGGTTGTAACATAGTGGGTTTAATTTGCAAGTGTGTGCAGCAAGAGCCTGAAGCTCATATTTAGGCACACACAATGGATGTGTGCACTCATTTACATGTGGGCACCTAAAATAGGTGCAACATTTTCAGTGGTTCCATCTCCCCATTGCAGTTCTCATCAGCAAAAAAGCCTGCCTCTGGTAACCACATTGACTTGCGGGCACCAGTCTAAGTGGTTACTTATCTATATACTGGATTGTATGTTGTGCAAATCAAGTAGCAAAATATCCAACTGATAAATTTTGCAGCCACAAACCAAGAAGTCTAACCTGAGCCTTGATGAAAGACATACCCCTAAATGGGGATTAATGGCTCCATCTTGCAACAACAGTACAATTCTCAACCAGAACAAAGTATATCATTAACACAACAATGCCAAGTTGTCAACATATTCATTTATGTATTATGTCCCCAATCCCAACCATTAATATTTTTATTTATTTTAGATTATGAACTCACAGTTTTGGGGATGGTCTCATTATCTGTGGTTGCAAAGAAATTAAAACAATGAAGCTCCAATCCTGATTGGAATCTTTGGATGCTACCATAAGATATAATTGCCAGGAACACTCACTGAAGTCAATGATTGCTAAGGGCTCAATTCTTCAAGGTGTCCATGTCTGAAAATTGGCATCCCATGCTATTTTCAAGTGAAGTTATGCAACATTGCTGGGGTGGTTTACACTGTCAGCCAGCTGCATTTAAACCCTCAGTGCAATATTATATAGCAGCATATACTTGTATAAATGTCAAAGAAACAATTGTTAAAAGAATATTTTTCTCACTCTAAACCACAAACCCAGGCATGAACTGCACGCATTTAACTAAACATTACAGGCTCCGATGCTGCAATCAGATCTGTACAGACTGACCTTTGCACTTGTACAGAGTCCCATTGACTTCAGTGGGACTTGCCAGGGTAGGATGCTACTTATAAAGGGCCAAATTATGTCTCTCACTTTACACGTGTTGAGTAAAGCCTTACTCCATGAGCAGTCCCAGTGAAGTTAATGGGAGTATGGTACATAACATAACCAAGGGTGATGGGATCTGGCCCAGTCCATTTTTCAATAAATTAAAACAAGGAAACATTCCCAAGAATAGTGACACGTGGATGAATTATCTAACAGCATCAATGGCAAGCCAGAGCTTCCCCTCACTTCTCAGTGGGGAACCTTATTGGTAATTAGACTATTTTCAAGAAAGTAAACAGACAGGGAATTTCAAACACTGTAACAAACACTTTGAACTCAGCACAAATTAGCTAGAAATAGTTTAATTGCAAAGGTCTTGCTAATTTCAAAAGAGACTCAGGCTGGGTCTACACTGACAGCGGTCTGTGTAGACCCACTCAGTCGATCCAGCAATCGATGCAGGAAAACCACCCCGGTAAGTGGCGTAGTGCTGCATCAAAGGGAACACAGTTCCCATTGGCGCAGTGCAGTGTGGATGGCACGCGGAGCAGATGCAGTGAAGTTGACGGGAGAGACACAAGTGATTTATGTAACTTGCATATCTCCCGTTGACTGCCGCCGAATTCGGAAGATAAGTGTAGACCGAAACTCAGTCACACACTTCTAGGGATATTGGAAGTAGATGTTTGCTATATATGGTTTGCTATTCATTGCCTTTCTAGTATATCATATACATATCATCCTGGTACAACTCTGGAGGTATGTCTAAGGCCTATAACATATAAAGATACATCCAAGTAAATAATCAGCTATTTTGTTTTATTGTTAATTATTATTTGACCCAGGCTTTTGAGTCAAAAAATATCCCCTATACTTGCTCATTGTAACTAATAGGATTGAGCAATTATCTCCACTTCCCTCTCCTTCTCTTTTAAACTGTGACTTGAAACTTCCAAAACTAGAGTAGACCTTAATGAATATTTTATGTTTATTCTAAGTGACAGTGCAGATAAATCTCTACATAAAACCTTTCAAATGTAAAATCATGCCAGTTCAATTCACTTACAGAGACATGCAGCTCTAAATGGTTTTTTTTTTTTTTTTACAGAGGTCGCTACATTTTGGGTCAACTTTCTGCTCGAAAATGATGAACTAGTAGCACTGGTTACAGCTAGTTTTCAGATGGTCAGGTACTGTGCCAACTTTCCCAAACAGCTTTGCCAATGCACCTCAATTCTGATCCACAACACCCTTTGCTATTTCAGACCTGAACCTCTCCTGAACAGATTCTGCAAATCTTGCCAATTATTAGAGTGGTTTTGTGAAGGGGACAGATGTGCCTATTATAAAATCATTGGCTCATACATAACATTCCAATACAGTATTGTCTTGTTTCTACCAGTGTGTCTACTCCCTTACGGATATCACTAATGTTACCATTTATTTTCTTCTTTCTAGTGGAGTTAAGAGAGGATACGCATAGGGAAGTTTAGCAATTAAATTGTCAGTTACAAAGCCGGGAATTGAAATCTGTCTTTCCAGCAGCAGCATCTGTGCCTGAGGCCACAATGAAAAGAAGCAGCAAAGGATCTTGGAATAAAGTGGCTACAAAGTTGCCTCAAGGTGTGCTTAAGAGTCAATCTGCTCTTTAATTTCCTTTGACTAATCTTTTCTGCTGGGGAATTTCCATTTTTCTGTAGTTAAATGTTCTTGTGGAACCTCCTTCAGAACCCATTTCATGATAAGCTCTAAATGATCAAGAACTAAGTCTTTGAAAGTGTGTACACTTCAATGGGACTTGTGCAAATGAATACTCAGACACCCGTACACAGCACTAGACATAGATTGTAAGCTCCTTGGGGGGGTAGGGACTGTCAGTTTTTACATGTTTGTACAGTGCCTAGCACAATGGGACCCAACTTAGTTTGGCTTTTAGGTGCCATTGCAATATAAATGTTAAATAAATAATAGTGTTTATTTCAACTGGATATGTAAATGTGCATGAGAATAACTGTTCAGGGAGCTTTGTATAGCCTCTCCCTATCCCCCACCTTCCCCTCCTTAAAAATGAACAAAGAGTGGGTGAGGCTAAGCTATCCCTACACATTAGGAATATCCATATGGGGACAGATGTTAATTATAAAACCTCCCATGAGTGGGGGTTGGCGAAGCTGCTCCTGCCTAGGAGCAGGCTGGTTACTATTTCTGACATGATTTACATAGTGCTAGGCTCTCGCATGCTCTCTGAGTGAAATTTACCCCCTGTGCAGAGGGCCAGCACAAAGTGAGGCCCCACTTAAATTCTCAAAAGGTGGTTTAAGTGGAATTTAAGTGTTGTATACACTTTGTGCCGTCCCTCTGCATAAGAGTGAATTTTACCTTCAGCAGCTAGAGAGGAAGAGAAGGTTACTCACCTGTGCAGTAACTGAGGTTCTTTGATATGTGTGTCCCTGCGGATGCTCCACTTCAGGTGTCTGGCGCACCCTCGTGTCTGGATCGGAGATCTTCATCAGCAGCGTCCACTCGGGTCACGCATGCGCAGCCTGTCTCATGGAGCCATTGGCGCCTCGAGCCACGTGAGCACGACCCAAGTCCCTCCATTCCTTCTCTACCGTGGAGCTCTGAAGTAGAGGGGAGGAGGGAGGGTAGTGGAGCACCCATAGGGGGACACATCTTACAGAACCTGCTACTGCACAGGTGAATAACCTTCTCTTCTTCATCGAGTGGTGTCCCTGTGGGTGCTCCACCACAGGTGAGTACGGAGTAGTATCCCTCATTTGGCAGAGGGAACTTAGGAGTTATTGTGGTCTACGGATGATAGCTACAATTGCATCTGACCTGGAAGCTTGGTCAAGGGCATAATGTTTGGTAAACGTGTGTACTGAGGCCCATGTAGCCTCTCTACATCTGTCTGCTGTGGGAAATTCTTAAGGAAGGCTGTGGATGTTGCCATTCCCGTGGTGGAGTATGCTCTGATCCCTTGAGGGGGTTGCATGTTCTTTAGGGTGTAACATAAGTGGATGCAATCTTTTGTCCACTTAGAGAGTCTCTGTTTAGATATGGTCCCCCCTTTAGAGCATTCTGCAATGACCACAAAAAGTCTTGATGTTTGTCTGAAGGATTTAGTCCTGCCCACATAGAACACTAATGCTCGTCTGACATTTAGCATGTGTAGCAAAGCGTTCTGCACGTTCTCGTGCGGTTTTGGATAGAATGTAGGCAGATGTATTTGTTGGTTAATGTGGAATGATGAATTAACCTTTGGCAGAAATTTTGGGTAGGGATGTAGTGTGACTTTGTCTTTGTAGAAGATTCTGTAGGGTGGGTGTGCCATAAGTGCCCCGATTTTCCCTACACGTCGTGCAGATGTTATAGCCACAAGAAAATATACTTTCATGGACATATGTATGAAGGAGCATGTTGCTAATGGTTCAAAGGATGTTCAATTAAAGTGTGTAATACTAAGTTCCAGTTCCATGGGATAGTGGGCCTGTGGATCTCCGGGTACGTGTTTTGTATGCTGCTAAGGAATTGTTCAACTAACAGGTGAGTAAAAACAGTCTTGTATGCTGTTTTCAGGTGAAAGACTGCTATAGCGGCCAAGTGGACTTTGAGATAGCTGAGTGACAGGCCTGAGTTTTTGAGTTTGAGCATGCACTCCAGTACATTTGGGATTGAAACTGATACAGGTAAGAAATGTCTGTTTTTACACCATTCATTGAATCTTCTCCATTTTTGGAGGTCAGTTTTGCAAGTTGTTGACTTTCTGCTATTCAATAACACTTTTTTGACCTGTATTGAAAATTCTAACTCTTCCCCTTGGAACCATGTAGGAGCCATGCAGTGAGGTGAAGTTTGTCTAAGTGCGGATGCAGAGTTTGGCCGTTGTCCTGATGCAATAGGTTGGAAAGTGTTGGAAAGACTACTGGTGTGCACATTGACATCTGGAGCAGGTAAGTATACCATGCTTATCTTAGCCATGCAGGAGCTATGAGGATCACTCTTGCTCTGTCCAAGCGTACTTTGTACAGGACTTTTAGGATCATCAGTGTGGGGGAAATGCATAGAGTAGACCTCTGTTCCAGCTGATAAGGAAGGCGTCACCCCTGGATCCGGCACCCAAACCCCCTCTGGGTCAGAATAGTGGGCATTTATGGTTCTGTGGTGTTGCAAGACCACCTGCCCAGTATAGTGTGGTGTAATAGATGTGCTCCCCATCCGATAAGGGATTTGTCTGTAGTGAGTATAATCGAGTGTGGTTCCTGGTAAAATGGGTAGCATGTTGGAAGGGTAAGTTCACCACAGTAGAGAGTCCTTGACATGGGTGGGCATTGTTAACACTTTGAGTAGGCAGTGCCTGCGAGGTCTGTACACAGTGGATAGTCATGCTTGTAGGCAGCACATGTGCAGACTCGCATGCCTTACTACCTAGGTCGTGGCTGACGTGGTCTAGAAGTTGGAGGCATGTTTGGGCTTTGAGAGTACCCCAAGCGTAAAATTTCTAGTACCCATTTGTCCGATGTTATGGATGCCCAGATTGTTTGGGGTGGATGGAGATGGTGGCCGAATATCATGGTGGGTAACCTTTGCACTGGAACTTGAGGGAGGTCATTCAGGCCCTCGACGAAACATTCAAAATTGTTTCGACTGAGGTGTTGTTTGCTTCTGTTCCTGGCTAGTTTGCCGTCTTCTCTGAGGTCTTTGCCTTGCTCGGTTCATATCATATTGTCTCTGTTGATATGAATATTGAGGGTATCTCCTTTGATAAGGCTGATGTCTGCTTTGTCTCCTCGTTGCAGAAGTGTATATACTGAAGGTCCGCAATGTCGCTCGTGAATCCTTCTCTGTATGGAGGACTTCATCTGTTTTCTTGCCAAATAATTTGGCTTTGAAAAATGGGAGATCTTCGATGGTGGATTGAAGATCCCTGGCTAGGACCACCAAATGAAGCCAGGAAGCTCTCCTCATGATGATCATGGTTCTTGCAGCTGTGTCTGCTGCATCAAAAGCAGCCTGCAGGGCTGTTCTAGATATAAGCTGACCTTCTGTGACAAGAGACTGGAATTGCTTTCTTGTTTCCTATGGGATGACATCAGTAAAATCAATGAATTCTGAATGTGTGTCATGGTCATAGTTCGAAAGCAGCGCAGCATAGTTGGGTATGCATAATTGTGGCATGGTGGAGGAGTAGACCTTCCATCCAAACAGATTGACTCTCTTCCAGTTTTTGTCATGGGGTATGGATTTTTGATGAGTCTGTTTGCCCCTTTGTTGTGCTGGTTCCCATACCAAGGAATTGGGAGGGGGATGGGTGAAAAGGAATTCAGCTCCCTTTGGGTAGACATAATATTTTTTATCAGCTCTTGTGCACGTGAGCATGATGGTGACTGGAGTTTTCCATGTGGTATTTGCCACTTCCATTAGTGCTTCATCCATTGGCAAAGCTATCGGAGGTGGTGCAGTGGTGTGCAAGATCTCCAGGAGCTTATGATGGTTCTCCAATACCTCTTCCAGGAGTATCTCAAAGCCCTGTGCCACTCTTCTGAACAGCTCTTGAAACTGTCTGAAGTCATTCACACTAGTAGGTGGGGAGCAGCATTATGGTATCATCCAGTGAGGAGGAAGAGTTATGTGGTGTTGGTGATGTTGTGGTCCTAATTCATCGCCTACCTCTTCAGTGGCTTCTGATGCGGGGTTTATGGCTGACTGTATGGATCGCTGGGGGACATGTCTCTGTCCCTATGGGAAGTGGAGGGTCTGCTGTAGACCCTAGCATAGTGAGGCCATGCTTCACAGTTACACCACTGCATGGGGTATGTCATGGGGAGGACAAACCATGGGGGCGCATGCCATGGTTGTCCCGGGTAACCTCCGTATCCCCTATGACCAGGGGGAAAAGACGGGGGGTCTACAAGGTGAGGAGTGCTGAGGAGAAAAGATTCCTTCCTCAATATCATCACCTTCTCTACTGGAAGATAGTACTGGGGACATTGGTGGTGATGTGTCCATGCCATATAATGGAGAATCCTCTTGTTCCTCGTGTTTCATCTTAGTTTTGTGTTTTCTACCTGGTGCTGGATTAGGTGCTGTGAAGTCGGTCGATGCCGACTTATGAGGTCGTGCCAATGGAGTGCCCATTGACGTTGTGCGTGTGACTGTATGTCTCCTTGCCATAGTTGCATCTGGTGCCCGGGCTGCAGTCTGCATTGTTGTGTGAGTCGGTACCAGGGTTATGGTGAGGGCTGCTTTAGCCGCCAAAGTAGTTTTCGGCACCATGGCTGCTGGTACCTGCAGGGATTTCATCGGTGCTGGATCGGATCAGATGTTTTGACTCTGTGCCATTGCTATGGTGCTCCTGCAGGCATCGAAGGGGGCTGGATGACCATTATTTTGGTCAGTGCTGGTCTCTTTTTTGGTGGGCCTTTAGATGACATTCAAGCCCTCTTTCTGCCTTGTCTGTCAGACAAGGTGAAGGCCCTCACCCAGGGTCTGGCACAGGTCTCAGGGAGTTCTTCACTAGAATTAATTTTAGCCTGAGTTCTCTGTCCTTCCTGGACCTTGCCTTGAGGTTCTTACAGTGGGTGCATTTCTTCATGAGATGCCCCTCACTGAGGCATCTAATACATCTAATGAGGTGGGAATGGGGAGGATTAGTTACTTCACCATAAATTAGGAGAGTCAGAAAATCATAGACCCCTCCCAAGGTTTGGCCATGACTAAGTATTCAGTCTGAAGGAATCTGTAGCCAGTGAAATCATTTTGCATTTGGCTTCCCATCTACAGAGTCTTTCCAAGCAACTGGTGACCCTACAGGAATAAGCCAGTCTCTGATTAGATGGTGTATTAATCAGTTGCACTGATGCGATTGTAAAAAACAAAAACAAAAAAACCCTCAAAAAACCCCCACCTCTACTTTTCACAAAGTGATACAACACCAGCAGAAAGTAATGAGCGAATATTAGAGTTTAGCTAACTTTCTATCACACCTTGCTAATATGATCCTTCATACATGGTGTTAGGAAAAGGGAAGTAGGCTGTCGGGTCTAGAGGTCAGAGCAGGCATCCAGGTCAGTGAGTGAAGGCAGAGGTCAGAGCCAGGGTCAAAGGCCAAATACCAGAGCCAGGGAGTAAAGCCAGTCAGGACGAGGAATCGAAACTGAGGATCAGAACTGGGGTCAGCCAGGATTGGTAGCTGATGACCAGGAACAAGGGGAAAGATCAGGAACCAGAGAGAAGCAAGGACCAGATGACAGTGGCATAACAAAGGGCAGAGGGCCTAGGCCCCCCTTTGGCCCCTGATCAGAACTGGAAATTTGGCCCGGCCACCCTTCCATAAGGGTGGAGGAGAAGCTGGGCCAAATTTGAGTGGTACTGAGACCCTGTGCACCAGGTCACACCACCACTTACACATATTTGGTCCAGTCATCCCCCATTAGGATAGAAAGACAGGCGGGTCTAATTTGACTCTGTGCATCAGGTTGCAATGCTACTCACTCAGACTTGGCCTGTCCTGATAAAGGAGTATCTGGGCTAGATTTGAGTGGTTTTGCACTGTACCTGCTTGGCTCCCTCACCTTTGCTGTCTTTCCAGCATCCATGTTTACCGGAACCCCCAACTCCCAGGGAGAAGCAGAGCAGGAAGCACCAGGAACCCCCAGTTTCCAGGAGAATGGGATCCATGCTTTTGGTGCTTCCTGTGGAAGCAGTGACATGGAAAGAGGAGGGATTTGGGGACTCCAAAAGATGCCTGGCCCGTAGTGAGGATGGTGCCCTTCATTTGGCAATTTGCTCAGGGAGGATGTACAAACCCATTTTTGGGAAACTGGAAAGGCATGTCTCTGGTCCCAATGCTTATATTACTTTATTTTTTGAACTCACTTTCATTAATTTTCATATGCTTTACAAGAATATTTTATCATTAAATTTAAGCACAAAATTTGTCTGATGTACAATTCATTTTAAGATATTTACTTAATTTTTAAATTAATTTTCTATAGTTACACATTTTCTCTCTCACCTTTTTGCAAGCTAAACAATTACTACACAATGATTTTAAAGAGCAACTAAAAAGACTAAACATCAAACTTTGGGATTATCAGGCAATCTCTCACTATAGCTCTTCTCTACATGAGTAAATCATGTAGTTATCTGTTACAATGTGTGGGGAAAAAATGTTCTGAAAAGTAAATTGTAAACCATCATCAAGTTTCAGCTTCATATAATGAAGGTACTTTATCAGATTTCATAAAGTCAAAGAAATTATGGGTTTTAAAAAAATTTCTTCAAGTGAGAAAATGTTTTAGAAATTGATTCTTTCATAGAACTGTGCTATATAAAATCCTTAAACCAGTGGTAATCTCTATATTACTTTTAGTGATTCCCTCCAGTCCCATATACTTTTCCAAGGAACAGAGAACTACTGTGGTATTTGCAGTGTTTAAGTCATGCCGGAACATACTGAAATGCCATCCTGGGGGACCTGGAATTACATGCACTCACTGGAAGTGCATTCCAGAAGTTCTTTTATTAGGATGGAAGCACTGGGTATTTGAAAGGTGCAGAAGTATAGGAAAAGCATTAAAACAATCCTGCCTGGTTACAAAGGCTATATAGATTACTTTGTTAATTTATCTATTTCAGGTGCTTATATAGCTTTCATCACCATAATATCTCAGCATCTAACAAGCATTAATATATTTATCCTCACATCACCCCTGTGAGGTAGGGAAGTGCTATTATCCTCACTGACAATCAGCTAACTGCTGCACAGATTAAGTGACCTACTCAAGGTCCCACAGGGAATCTGTGGCAGAGCAAAGAGTTGACCGCCCCAATCTTCCAAGTCCTGAGCTAGTTCCCTAACCACAAGACCATCCTTCCTCTTCCCCTTGTAGTATTACAAAACATTAGAAGGGACATGCTCATGCTCCATGACACAAGCCACTCTATAACTAAGGAGGGATGGGAAAAAACTCCAGCATGCGCAGCTTATATGAGAATTTCCTCTCTGGAATTGTTTGCATTTCTTCTGAAATATCTGATCTGGGCTGCTGTCACAGATAAGATATCAAATGACGGACCATTGGTTGGACTGGTACAATAATTCCTCTGAATCAAAAGGACATGTTGCATGACAGAAAAACTGTTGTTTTTAAAAACATGCTCTCAGATGAGACCTGGTTGGCCGATTTTCAAACCTGAATGGTTTCCATATGATGGTATTGCTATTGAACATACATTATCTTCCCAGGCTCGATCCTTCCACAATGGTCTTTGATTTTAGTTCTCCTTTGGAGACTCTTTGGGTCGTTTCAGAGCCCTGTTTGCCTTTTTTTGTGATTCTGGATTACTGTCTTTCTTTTTCTTTCCAGAACTGATTCAATCCTGTTGTAAACTTCATTCATGCAAAAGAAGGCTGAATTTGATCCCTAGCATTCATTTCTTTGTGATTAAAGGACCTTTCCCTTTCTTCTTGCTTCTAAAGCTTTCTTTCTTACTCTTAAATCTACAAAATGTTCTCTTTCTACTCCTGGACTTATTGTCTGCTTCAAAAGGATTAACTTGAAGTTTTTAAAACTTGATTTGAGGACTTCAGTAACTCAGCCAGAGCTGATGGCCTACTACACTGTGGGTGGGTGAGATTCTATGGCCTGTGATGTGCAGAAGTCACATTAGATTATCATCTTGGTCCCATCTGGGTTTAAGATCTCTGAGGTCCCTTTCTTGCTTCGTCACATATTCATTTTTACTTTAGTCAGGTCCCCATCTCTCTTCTCCAAATCATCTCTCTCTGTTATCTAGATCTGTTCTCTCTCCCTGAAACTCTCCATGGCTCTTTAGCTCGTAGTGCTCTACTCTTAACTCTAATCTCATTCTTCTTCTCACCATCACAGATGTCATCACTCACCATGGTTTTTATTCTCAATGCCCACTCTGTTGCCCGTAAGAGCTCCTCAATGCTAACTGGCAAGGAGGTTACAAGAATATCCTGATTGTGGTATATGCATTCTGGTGCACCATGGAATGTCATATGAGGTCTTAAAGGAAAGTCAGAGTCATGCTGGTCATTAATATTATAGTAAACGCATGCACAAATACTCTGTCAGGAGTTATGTATGCATGATGAAATATGTTTATGAAGTCTGTAGCAAGGCAGAGTTGAAAAACAAATTTTCTGTCAGACAAAAGTTGTTTATTCACTTGTCTCGGCCTGTAAATTAAACATTGAAAGCCCACACAAAGGTGCCTACTTACATACAAGCACTAAGGGTGATGTGAAATCAACAGGGAAGGAGGATGACTCAGGAAAAAATAGCAATGGGGGGTAGTGGTTTACTGACTGAGTACAGACAATTAACTTCAGGGGTATAAGCAGAAGGCAAAAAGACAGCCTCTTGGATCCTGCAAGTAGGAAGTAATTGGCCAGTGCAATTCCATTAATGAAAACTCGGTTGAAATGCTGCAAAAGACACATGGAGTGAGATAAACTTGTTTAGACAGAAGGTTAGCCTGTTATGTTAAGATTAATCTCTAGAAGTCATGTTATGATTTTGTTATGTGTAACTCTTTCGTTTCCATTACCGTAACTAACTGTCTGTTGAGTCTCGAATCTTTGATAATAAATGTATCATTATTTTCACTATAAATATATCTCAGTACTGTGGTGTTACATGAGGTTCTGATCCTGAGTTAAGTCATTCAAGCTGGTGTGTACACTGTTCCCTTGGACGCAGACCTAGTATTTTGGTGAGTGTTCAGTAGATAAGGAGCTGGACAATACAAGGGAGTGTTTCTAAGGGATTCGTGGAGTGAGTGCACCTATTGTTAACCAACAAGGCAAAATAAGGGCTAGCATAGCCCTAGAGGAGGTTGCTTGGGTGGCTGATAGGCTGGCGGTGTCAGGGAGTTGCTACCCAGTTAAGCACAAGCAAGTATCCTTGTGGCTGAGTCGTAACAAAGCAGCTCACAGTCATGGATACCCTGAGAACAATCTCACACACCTACATTATATTTTCAGAAAGCCAGTAGGTTCAGATAACATGTATAGCAGGGTATTAATAAAACTTGCTAGTAAATTTAATGAACCAATTAATTATTTTTTAAGGAGTTGTGGCGAAAGGGAGCGGGACCAGCACATTGCAAATAAGTGAACATTGTAACAATCTGCAAAAAAAGAAATTATTATGCATGACGTCAAACATCTGTCGACAGTATGTTACTAAAACTACTATTTTTTTTAAATGGATAAGCGACTAGAAAACCAAACTCTGAATATCAGGAGATTGTAAAGGACAATCAGGCTGGACATCCTGATTGTTTTTATGATAGAATTACAAAAATCATGGCTGTAGGGATTGGAGTAAATGCAATATCTGAGTTTCAATAAAGCATTTGCTACATCTTTCAAAAATCTTACTTATAACATTAATTTACTTCGATGTGAGCAGGGTTCCATATTTTGCCTGTCTACAATAAGCGATTGAAGTGCCAGTGATATTTTGTTCAGCTGACCTTCCCCTTGGAGCTCTCTTTGCCATTTGGAAAAAGAACCAGCAATGTGTTTGTTTCATAAATCAAAAATATAGTTCATCTCCTTCATTTGATCTGAGTGGCAGCAGGGCCTCAAACACTTTCTTACAAGCTAACTGGGAAGGACCCATCTCTATTATTTTCAGTGCCACTTTCACACTTGTGGAACCTGTTACTGCAGCACCACTGAAAGTCCTGGAATACTGGAAACAGTTCTGAGGAGCTGATAAATCCCCTGAAAGCCTAAGCCTCAGGCCAAAAATATGAGTTTAGAAAAGTCCGTCTCTGTGTCACATGGACTGAAAACTGCCTGATGGACTCCAACAAAGGACAAATGACAGCCAAGCTGTTCCATAATGATAGATGTGAACTTTAGTCTCATCTGGGGTCATCACTAAAGGTCTAAAGGTGGCTAAGAGCACATTCATGAATTTTGAAGATGATTCTGATTTGGAAGCGCTGTAAAAGCTATTGTCAATAGAAGAAGAAAGCTGGTCACTTGGTTAAAACACTAGACTGAGACTCAGCAGATTTTGGTTCCTTCCAGCACTGCTCGGGATTTCTTGTGCCCCATGTCCCCATCTGTAAAATAGGGATAATGCTAATTGACTTCACATGGGGGTAGCAAAGATTTATTCATTAGTGTTTGTGAGGTGCTCAGTAAATGAAGGACATATAAATCCCCAGAGAGCGATCGAGAGATAATGTAGAAGGACCTGAGAATATTAGAAAGGCCAGAAAATATTCAATGAGATTCATCTTGGAAAAATGCAGAATAATATATATAATGACTCAAACTGGAACATAGATGTTGAGTAGGAGGGAGAAATTTGGAATGCAATAAGGCTGGAAGAGACGTAGGGGTGTTCCCAGCCAGCAAATCTTAGATTAATTTGCAATGTTAGATAACAGCAAAAAAGGCCAGAACAATTTTGGGTTGCTTTATTATGTACCATGTGCTGTGACCTTGCTCAGGTTTGTTAAAAATAGAGGATGCTTGAAGAGCATCATGTCATGGTGGAGGGAGTTGGGTGGTCCCGCTCTCTATAGCTCTGGGGCATGCTCATCAACTGAAATTATTCCGTTCTAGGCATGCTCAGTGTGAGGAAGATGTCGAAAAACTGGAAGGATTCAGAGAAAGCAAGACAAATGATTAAGGGCAGAAGGGAATGATTTCAAATGAAAGATTAAATGAGCCAAATATGTACAGCTTAGCTAAGCAACAGCTATAGGTCAGGAGGTAGGAGATACAATACCTGCCTTCAAGTATTAGAAAGATGTAAACAAAGAGGGAGAATTATTTATTAATATTTTATTATTCTGATTTGGGTGGTACCACCATAGTTTTAACTATGTCTTTGTGGTGTGCCAGCAGCACTAATCGTGCAACTATTGACAGAAAGCTCTTTTTTTATTAATACACTTTGAATTCTCATGTTTATAATACATCTGATTGCCTTCTTCTAGTTAGTAGTCTATCTTCAATCAGGCCTATAATTACACTGGAGTAGGCACTGAATTCTCTTCTCTAGTCTACAACCAAGAAGAGTTGATGTATGTATTTTAAATAACTTATAAAGTGTTCAGATATTGCATTGGATTCCCCCTTCTTCAATTCCCCCTCACTGCAGTGCCAGCTGATCAGCCTGCCTTGGACTCTGTTTCTTTTGCACAAAATAAGAGTTCTAATTTTTGAAACAGTCTTTTTTCTGATTTCTTTAATGAGCTCTCAGATGGTGTGCAGACTAGGTTAATAACTGAAACAAGAAGCCTTGCTTCTCAGGGAGGTATGCATAGCCTTGGCATCCTTTCACTGCTTTACTAGATTAGCAACAATCAGGAAAGGGAGCGATTCCAACTGTGCTCTCTGGAAGCACAACATTTGAGGCTCTTTTGTACATTCTCATTCAGCCTTATACTCCAGTACTGATTTTTCACAGTTGCCTTCATGCTGTTTTCACTCTGTTCGATTCTTCATTGGTTACTAATGATGTTTGGTAAGCTTTTTACCCATAAACCCTTATTTGTTTCTAGTAATGCTTTGAAGGATCTATTTAATTCAGACCTTTTCCTCACCTCTTACCCCTTATTAGTCTGTCTGTAATAGATATTATTCCTTCTGAGTTATCTCTAGGAAGTGGGGTGGCAGGGCGATAATAGCTAGCTTACTTTTAATCATCCAGGTGAACAATCAGAACAGAAGTGAGTGGTTTTTTTTTCTTTCTCCAGATAAGCTTGTAAGATTGCAATTCTCAGTTAGCAGAAAACAAACCTCCATTGCTGTGAGAATTATCTTGTTAACAAGGAATATAAAACATGAGCGAAGAGCTGCCCCATCTTTCCTTTTCGATGACCACTTGGTCATGAACTGGAAAAAAGACAGAAAGAAAACAATGGAATGTAAAAGAAAGGCCTTCTGCTCACTGTTTAGGTCTTATTCTGATGTGGTAACAATTGTGACCACAATACTTCAGTAGCAAAGTTTTAACCAGAGCAAACTGAGATACTGCCTTTTCTAAACCCACATCACAGAATTATAACAGTTACAGCTAGAAAAGACCTAGTTATTGTAGTCATTCAGTCTATTCCCCTGCCAATTGTTCCCTACTATACCTTTTTTTTTTTCCCAGTTTGGTTTTAAATGTCTCAAGCAACATGTTGAATTACAGCAGATCAGATCACAACACAAGCAATGTGACCACACATAAAGCTATGATGTGAAATTACCTTACCTTGGACCTTAATTCCCCCTGTGCCACTGACATGTTGGGCAATGTCCAATTTCTCCATTGATACTGTCACTATTGTTATCGTATTTCTTCCCAAGATTCAACGTCATCTGTCACTGTCTTATGTCAGTTCTTCCATGGTCATCCTCTCTTTTCTCTTTTCTCGTACTGGTACCCAATTCAGTACTTACTTAGCATGTGTGGCAAATAGGTGGCTTCTCTCTACTGGGCCTCACACTTTTGCCTCTCGTAGTGGGGCAGGGCATCACCAGTTACCCTGTCTTCCCAGGGAGGGGCGTAGGGACCTGGGCCCGCCCGCTCCTCTGGGTCCCAGCCCAGGAGCCCTCTGAGTAGCAGCTATGTGCTGCTGGCACCGTACTTGTAGCACTTTTCCTCTGGGGTATTCTTCCCCCTCTGTCCTTCTGGCTTCTTGAGCCCAGTACCTTCCTCAGGACTCCACCTCTCTTCCACACACCATTGTACTCTGTTCTGTTCCTCTTCACGACTCCACACACACTCCTCTGCTCAATAATACCACACACACCTACTCCTTCAACTCCCACCCTGTCTTTCAGGAGCAGAGGATTTTTATAGGCACCTGGGTGGGGCCTTAATTGGTGTCAGCCGACCCTAATTACCCTCTAATGACTCTGGCTAGTCTACAGGGAATAAAGCCCAGATCATTCTAGAATTTACATACCACTCTTCTAGAACTTTCCTACTGCCCTCTGCCCTTGCTATACCACATGTCTCCCATCTTCCATACAGTGTATGTGTCCCAGCCACCTCAGACTCTTTCTCTGATTATGATGTTTTCTAACATGCCCTGCTCTTGCTCCCGTATGTGTTATTCTGTCTTTCTATGAAATGTGTAGCACCTTCCTCAGCCATCTGTAATGGGAGGTCTCCAGTATCTTTTTTTGTTAGCTCTTCATTGGTCAGATCTCTGCTCTGTACAATTGCATGATATAGTCTGAACTTTAGTTTGGTGTAGAGACCTCTGTTTAACCATGTTGTTCATCCTCACATGACGCTCACATGAATATCTACTAGAGTCACCTTCAAAATGTCACCACTCTCCCCAGACAGCAGAACTCTTCTACTTCTTTCATTTCTTTTCCATCCACATACACCTTTGCAAGTGTCGTCCACTTTCCTACTTTCATAATCTGCTTTCTCTGCATTTACCCTGTGGCAAATGGCCGGCTTCACCCTAGTGGGTCTCGTGCTTTGCCTCTTGTTGTGGGCCAGGGTGTCACCAGTTACCCCTGTCTCCCCAGAGAGGGGGGTAGGGATCTGGGCCCACCTGCTCCTCTGAATCCCAGCCCAGGGGCCTAAAAGTAGCAGCTATGTGCTGCTGGCACCATACTTGCAGCTGCAGGCTTTTCCCCTGGGCTATTTTCCCTCCTCTGTCCTTCTGGCTTCTTGAGCCCAGTACCTTCCTCAGGACTCTGCCTCTCTTCCACACACCACTGTACTCCGTTCAGCTTCTCCTCACAACTCCACACACTCCTCTGCTCAGTAGCACCACACACCTACTCCTCCAGCTTGTGCACTGTCTCTCAGGAGTAAAGGGTTTTTATCAGACACCCGGGTGGGGCCTTAATTGGTGTCAGCTGACCCTAATTACCCTCTAATGACTCTGGCTACTCTACAGGGAATAAAGCCCAGAACATTCTGGCACTTACATACCACCCTTCTACTACTCTCCTACTGCCCTGTGCCCTCACTATACCACAACCCTTACATACAGGTAGAACAGGAAGCAGCAAAAATTAGATTAAGCATAATCATTTTGTTCCTCATCGTGCTTAGCAAAGCAATATCATCAGTAAAGTTAAGCTCTTATAACTCATCTCCACTAACCCTTTGTATGCCATCCATTATGCCTTTTTGTTGCCCACTTCATCATCCAGTCTACTGCCAGTGTCAAAAGAACTAGTGATAACAACATAGGACCCTTATCTAACTCCAATCACAATACTGAATCACTCACCCAGCCTGTATCTGATCTTACTGTGCATCTATTTCCATCATATAAGCTCCTTATTATGTTGATCAGCTTCTCTGATACCCCATAGATCCCAATAATATTCCACAAGGTTTCTCTGTAGACACTATTTGATGCTTTCTTAAAGCCAATAAAGTGGATTAAGATGGGTTTTTTCCAAGCTCTAGCTTTTTTGATGATCTGTTGAAACGTGAGCTACCTGGATAGAATCCAGCCTGTTCTTCTCATATTTCATCCATGATATGAAACACTAAACTAAAATTTTAAAGTAAATAATCCCAATAGAACATTATGAGTGATAGCACTTCTAGAAAAATTTGACAGAACAGTGTTCCATCAGAAAATGCTGTTTCATCAAAATGAAACTGTTTCCTGGGGACATATTGATTTCAAAGAACATTGCTATAGGAAGCATTAAAACAAATTGTTTTCACTCATATTTCATTTCAATAAGGTAAAACATTTCATCTTTGTTTTATTTTTTATTACATTAATATTTCAACATTATCAAAACAAGTGTTCATTCTTTCTGAATTGAATTTTTTTGGAATTTCTGTTCTGTGAGAAATGTCTGTTTTTTGACTTCTTGTTCTGATTTGGAATGAAAACAAAATTTTGAAGTCAGAATTTCCTGCAGAATGGAAATTCCATTTTCTGACTAGCTGGGATGGATAAAGTCTTACCTTTGGCCTGGTGATTTAATAGTAAAAAACCAAACTTTGAAATGCTTACCTGTCTCTAACCTTTGAAAATTTTAGCCTGGCTATGACTAATAAAGATATTGCAGATGACCATTCAATAAGGATCAAATATAGTCAAGACAGAACACACTACAGAGGCAGGGAAGAACCTGATATGTGGACATTAACTTTTTCTGCTTATTGCTTTATGAACAGTCCTACAATCTACCAGCTTACTATTTCCTTATATAAAATTATTTCTAACGACCCCCCTTGAAGTTCACAGTTCATGGCATGCTGCCCTCTAGTGCACAAATGATAGCTTTTATATTAAAAAAGGTGGTTTCTGGACTTTCCTGATATTTTGGCACTTGACTACTGGAGGGGAAAAATATAAACATCTGGGTACTTTTATTGTGTATAGAGCAGCTGGAAAATGGTATCCTCTACATGTTGTTTATGGAGTTAATATTCATTTTTACATTCACTCAGAGCCAATAGCATGAATAAATCTTTTAATTTCCTAATGCCATATAAACATTCTTAGATAAGTTTTGCATTAGATTGTTGTTTCTCCTTTATTTTACTGCCTGAAAACATTTGGGGGGAGGCTCAGAGTAGAACATTTTTGTTTGTCTATTTAGTTGTCCTAATAAGCAGATATAAAAGCAAAAAACCAAGCAAGTTTGTTCTCCAAATGGACGAATGCATTATTGGCTTTTGTGTATGTGTGTGTGAAAGAAATTTCAGAGCAAAAATCAAGGTTTAGCAACATAAATTCTCTGGGTCCAGGATTATGGAATTTATGCTTCCTTGCCTGCATAGTGTTTTAGTAAAGTACATGTCAGTCAACCAACCTACTACCACATCAAACACTGCAAATATGAGATGAACTGCTATTGAAATTTCCGCTTTGCCCACTCTCAGCCAAAATCCTTGACCAAGTATATAGTCAGAGCTACAATGTCTCCACTCTCAAAACAACTCCCTTGCTTTGGATTACATATTATCTCATCAGCATTGCATGAAGGAGAAAAAACAAAAAAGATGATAAAAATGAGGAACAAACGGAAAAAAATGCTTTATAAAAGTGTACTGTGGGGGTGCCGTTCACATTGTCCTCACTGGGCTCCCCTCCTCCATGCAGTCAGAGAACGGCACAGGAAATCAGGAAGACCAAAAGAATATCCACACAAATTTAGCTGTACTTGTCTGGCACATAGGTGTTTCAATTGTATTTGACTGTTTCCTGGCTAGGAAACTCACAGGCCCCTCCCCCCCAACAGCTGCTTATCAGAAACAGAAAAACCTGATCTTAATAATAGAAGTCAGTGGAAATCATGGATGCTTGGTATCTTGGAAAATAAGGCCCTTTTTATTTTAGTGCCTATGAATGGATTTAGGTGCCTAAATTTAGACACCTGTATCTGGGAGGGGAAAGAAAAAGGTCTCAAACCATGCTGCTTTTATTGTAGATTCTCTCTGGAGCTGTGCAAATCTACCAATTCTAATATTATGTCTGAACACCATATTGATACATATAATACAATAAATATAACACTATGTATACACATATATATATGCACACACACGTAAATAAATAAAAAACATTCTATACAGGTATTCCATGTTTGCATGTGGGTGGGTGTGCATATATTGTTCTGTTCTTTTTATCAGCAGTATGGATTTATTTTCTATTCAGCTTTAGTCTTTAAAGTATATGCAACTGCCATGGTTCTGTCTCAGAGGTTTCTGGGCACAAGAGATTAATTTTAAAACTGTGCTTCAACAGGATAAAAGCTAGTATTTTTTCAGGGACAGGGGGTAGAGAGGTAGGAATTTGAAAAGTGAAAAACATTTCTTTGACATCTCCTAGTCTCCTTGATGCAGACGGTGATGTCTTTTTCAAATACTTTCTGTGTGAGGCAGCTGTTGCAAGTGAATGAAAACCAAATACTGAAAAATAATCTGTGTAGCAGAAATTTAAATATATGCATTTATGTAGAAAGGTATTCATGTGCGCCTGCACGCACACACAGAGATGAATTGCTCTTTATCATGCTGTAGGATACATTGTTAATTATTGTCTCTCCTCTGCACCTGAGGCATTGCATCAGGGTAGAAAACAGTCTGCAAACAGATGGAGAGCTGCTGGAGTTGAACCTACAGGTATATAAACAAAAGTGCATGCAGACTTTATGATGCTGCAATGTCAGATGGTCTATTAATTTTCAGTAATAGTTTGAAAATAAAGAAAAATATTTTTAGAAGAGCATCAATTTTTAATAAAGCAGAACTGGAAGAATGGATTAGGATTTTTATGATTTTTTAATTATAATTCATTCTGAATTCATATTTATTGAAAAGGATTTTTTTTTAAATCACTATTTCTACAGGGCAGGCTGGGGATTTGTGAGCCATCCATGCATTTTAGGCAATTGACAATATATGTGATGGATGTGTCTTAGTACTCTGCCTAGGCACTTTATAGATTAGATAACTACAGTTCATTCCCTGTTCCCAATGGGGTGCTGGTGCCAGCTGCACTTTATTTCACGCTGGCCCATTCGTGGGTGTGTAGAGCCAATGCTCTACCCCTCTTTTCCCCAATCTATCTAGTTTCATCCATGAGAAAGTGGAATTAGCAATCTTGTGGGACTGCCCCTTCCTGTGCCCTGAATAGTGAAGTAGGTAGCTCATACAAGGGTCTGCATGGAGAAGCACCTTACATTCCCTTTCTCCCTACTATAGCTCTGTAGGGCCATGACACTATCTAGCCCTAATTCTTTTTAAAAGATGTGCAGCATCTGTGACTCCACATAAGGTGACAATCTGATATAATCGTCAAGCAAATAATGAAAAATGCATATTTTTGAGCCAGGCTTAATGAAAATAATATATTGGCCTTGCAATCAATATGGAGACGAGGTGATAACGTGGTGTAAATTGACCAACGTTTCATCTGTAGCTGAGGGTCCAATCTAATATAAATCAGAAACTATGGTGGCTGAGTTGCTCATTCTGATTAATAGCTGTTCACCTCATTTACCATTGCATATTTGGTTGGCAACACTCCTTGTGAGAAATTTAAGATTGGAATAGGAGGGAGTTTTGCAGATGAAAGCTGAGGAATACCGACAGAGCATGCATTGCAGGTTTGTTAGACGTGCCCATCTGCACTGTGTCTAGTTCAAGCCAAATCAAAGAGACTCTCTTTCAGAATTTCAGCTGGGAAGAGAATACAAGAAAAGTCCAAAATGTATTTACAAAATCACAGGCTCTTTTAATAGCATTGTTTTACCCACTCTTCTTCTGAAGGAAAATAACATTGCATAGAACAAATAGGCTATACTAAAAACAGTTGCCTTTGCTAATCTCGTGATTGCCATTTATATGCGAGAAAGTTAATTCCCCACTTTAGCAGAGTTACTTTTAAAAAAGATTGCAAATCTCTTGTAAACTTTTCTGATGTGAACATCCATAGGTATCCAGATGTTTTAGCACTAGAATTTCATGTTGCTAATCAGAACAGGAGACTGACAAATTGATGTCTGACAACATTCACTGTGCTAGTCAATGACATGTAAAAGAAGCACCATATAAATGTTGTCTCTCTCCCCGATGCTGACACCAGTTGCAAACTATAGGCCACATTGTAAATCAGGGCCATCCTAGATCATGTGCTGGTAGCATCTCATAGCCATCAAGCCACTCCCAAAGATTCCCACTTTGGCTCACTAATCTGGATTTGGTTATCTGAATGTTGCTGATCACCAATCTTGCCATACAAAAAAACCCACAGCACTTCAGTAAGCAGGAAAATTTGAATGAATTGAATTATGTCCATATTTTTTACCAACATAGGAATAAAGAAGATGTGGCAAAGGGGCTACAATGCAAAGTCTATCCCCTATCTGAGATTTTTCTCCAATTGTTTGCATTCAATTTTTTATTTTTTTGTGGTGAAAAAGTCATTTTTGTTGATATTGACGCACCATTTTTAACAAGACCACATAATTGGAACATTGGGTCTTACATATTTTGAAATACAGTCTCCCACCAAATATTGTAACTCAATAGAAAATCTTTTTTAGTCTAGTAGAGACAGCCAACATCAGTATGAGATGTTAAATATATACAGAAGCCACTAAATACTTTGAAATGTTATGGTCATTCTTTTAGTTTAGCATAATTCTACCATCTTTATGTATTAACATGCACACACACGGACATTTACAACCATAACTTAATTTCTTGGGGTAAGATTGGAACATTATAATCTGCCCAGGGTAAGAGGTGGTGTATTGTTGCACTGCTCCTGGAGCAGCCTGAAAAGGAGATTATAATTCAAGGATTCATTAATGATCTCTCCACTGCTCTGGAGGGAGTGAACTGTACTGAT
>ML675610.1:52157206-52233496 GCA_007922155.1 Mesoclemmys tuberculata | reverse complement strand
GTTTCCATTTCTAATTTTTATGAACCTGGACTATAGAAATTTTGCTAGATCAGATTTTGCCTTTCTTGAGATATTTCTACCACGTTTGGACATATCCAAACTGGAGCTGGAATGTACAGTCCTTTCTGATATTGGATCTGACCCACAAGCAAAATATGGAGAGGAAGCAGAATCTAACCACTCTCGTGATTCTCTAAAATTAGAGTAAGCAGGAGGATTGGGTCTGATGTTCTGGTTCATGCCCATCTTTAACATTACTTATTCAGTCAGAAGATCTAGGTTTTAATCTCCGCTTAGGTCAACTTGGTTTAAATAAGAGGTTCACACATGTGGTATGGGATTGCAGTTTGAGCTTCCATGCTTCAGCCACCAATACTTGTAGTGATTGTAGGTGCACTTTAAGCAAAACAACTAAAAATTTCAATATATTTGTGAATGTGTACGTAGGTGCAATATTTATCTCCCCTGTTTTGTACTTCCCACCTTATTAATATATTTATTTCTGCTGTTCCAAGATCATGTGAAGTATGCAGTGAAACCTCCTGTTATAAATGAGAAGATATTTGCTAAGCTTTCTTTTGGCTGCAGCTTGACACCCTTCCCCCCCCCCCCCGGCACTTTTTAAGAATGAGGGTATCACAAAGCCAGCATTTCACTCTTTTCCAGATCCACAATCTGTGTGCACAACCAGCAGCACTGTCACATGCTTAGCCCACATACCTATTCAATGCAGAAGCAGGGCTTCAGCCATAAAGGCCTTAGTGGACTAGGGTTTTATGCCCACAGTATTTCCCAGAAGAGATAGATTACAGCCAGACTTTAGTTTGGATAGCATGCATCAAATAAATGATCTCGTTAGAAAATCAGTATTGAAAGATATTTCCAAAATAAAACTTTGCGGAGCATGTAAGACAAGTGTGTTGCATGGCCTATAAGACAAATGCTTAGATAAAACAATTATTTTCCATAAACACAGTTTAAAAGATTGCAGTAAATTATGCAAAGCCTAACTATATTTTTTAACGGGAAGACTGTAAACCTCCATTCTTACCAGCTCTTTTATGGACTGTCCATCAGAAGGACTCATACTCCTCTACAGGCTGGAAGTCTATATTCATTGGTCAGAGCAGACATCACAGGAACAACTCCACTGATCACATTTCCGTGTCAAACTCACCTCTATTCTCTTCCACAGTAGAGCAGACTGGAGTCTGACTGATCTCTTTGGTTATGCCAAGCTCTTTATTTTCAGAGACTCTAAAGTTATATTGTCATATAATGTATTGCATCTTTTGCCACTCTAAGATATGGCCAGATACTCTGACTATACAGAAATTAAGACAAGGTATTTTAAAAAACAAAAAATGAAATTAGAGAAAACTATGAAGACTATAGATGTTCCTGCTTACTCCAGAGCTGTATTTAGTCCATTGTTTCTCACAACTTTGGAGCTGATGCTAATTACAGTTAGCCTTGAAAATGTACAGTCAGGGCTGAAAATGAACACCTGCTACATATAGCTGATTATTGTTCTCTACTAGGTGTCACAGTTTCAGGGTGACTGCACCTATATTCCCCTTCCATGGTCCACCAAGGGCACCCACTTTAGGCTTCTGCTCCTTAGCTATTACCTCTCTTATGTCACTCATTCCTGCCAGACATTTATGGCTACACAGCTCCCTGATTTGCACTGTACACCCAGCCAACTAGACTGCCTAAAAAGGTCAGTGCCTGCACATTATTTTCTATCTGAGGGTTATGACCAGTATATTGCAAGCAGTTACAAGTTACCACACAGCTCCTTCTAACCAAGCACATTTATTCTTAAAGTAAAAACATTACAGAAGAAACACATTAAAGCAATAAAGGAACCTACATTCCTGCTAAAAGGCTTACAAGAGGTCACTTACAACTCTAACCTAGGACTCTGATGGGTTTTTAAAGCTTCAAAACCCTCAACTAGGTTTTCCCTGTAGTTACAAGTTCATCTGACTTAGATCCAGAACGACAGTCAAGGGTGGACAGATCAGCCATTTCTTTATACAGCTTAGGCCTTTGGTCTTGGTGTTCTGTAACAGGTAATCAATCAGCAGACAGTCACTCTCTCCTCAGGGCATAGCTTCAAAAGGCTGGGTTTTTGCATAACTGGAGTTGGGGAATTTGCACTGACTGCTTCCTAGAGATTCCCAGGAAATCCATTAACACAGTCCTGAAAAATCCACATTTGCTTGGCACATTTTCAATACAGTCTTTTGAACACGCAGGTCTCACATCTTCCCCCTTACCTCCCAATAAAGTTACACACTATCCCAGCCCATAATAATACATAAACTTAATACAATAAGGTCTTTAAAGGATATTGCAGAAATTGCCACATCTATCACTCTAGCATATTTTCTCTCTCTTACTTGCTTACACTAATTGTCTGGTTTTAAAGGACACCAATATCACATAATGGCTTCATTAGAAATGCAAAGCATGTTTACCTGGCTTTCAGGGCAGAATAACCATTCATCACCAATGTCATGTCACTCTATGGGGTGGCTTTTTTAAAAAAAGCATAAAAAAACCAGAGCTGGGTGAAATATTTACAGCAAACTTTGACTATGCTCAAAGTCAGGCTGGGTTTGAGGTTGATCATATTTGAGAATCTCAGCTCATGGTTGTGAAAGTTTTGCAGACTTAGGCTGAAGTTTGTCATTAAATTTTCTACAACCCCCTCCTCCCAGCCACTTTCTCTCCCTCAAATATTTGCTGTCACCCTTCAACAAATCTTAGCTCACCCTCCCACTTTTGACATCTTTGGTCAGAAGTACCCTTCCACTCCATCTTGGAGCCAAGTGACCAGTCCTCCCTGCTTGGTGGTAAGAAGAAGCACAGCTGTATCCATTAAAGCCTTTTGTAAAGCAGGATGCGTCCCTATACTCACTAGTGAATCAGGAAGCTGGTCATAGCTATCTCCTATGTCCAGCTGCTGATCAAGAATATACTAAACACAGGCTTTAACTTCCTGATTTATTCATATCAGATTCTGCACCCCGTTATACAAACCATAAAGGTTAGAACTGAAACAGGAACTCAATCTAGGTACAGCGTTTGCTGAATAGTGAAATAAGTACAAGGCTGTTTCTATTTCCTAAACCTGAGTGGAGACTGAATGTACATTACTTTGTACTTAGTAAGGCTCTGTTCCTCTTGAAGCCTGTGGCAAACTCTCATTCACCTCAGGGTGAATCAGGGTAAGTCCCGTAGTGTAACCACAAAGAAACAGGTTATATTCCACATTATTAAATACATATCCCCTTTAGTATCCATGTTACTAGTTAAGTAAATTAGTTACCCTATAATGAAAAGTTCAAACCTGAGTAATATTTGCATCTATTCTTTTTGAGTCAAAGTCCCATTCCCAATGACAATCTTTTCATGACATACTTACAGAGGGGAAATGCAATTAGGCATAGAAAGGGAAGAAGGAAACATTTTTGGACGGGTTGAAAACAAAAAAAGTGTTTGAAGCAAATCTTAGGTCTAGAATGTAGAATAGGTCCATTATGAAGACATTTATCTCATGGATGTCAATGCCACGTGTAGTTTTCTGTAATATAATATTTAATACTATTGTATACAATTGTGATGCCATGTGATTCATTGAACATGAGACATTTCTTTGAATGCCTCAACTGCTCTCTGCTAATCCACATGCACAAACTTCAAATCATGAAACAGAGCGGCCACACAGCGACTGGGCAGCCTGCAGACCATCATACTGGCCAAACACTACCACCCTTTGGAGGTGACTTACCTAGCATATCAATACTCTAGAGATACACTGGCCACACAAACCTTTCTCCCTGATCTCAACCCCATTCCACAGAGGGAGCTGCAACACAGTGCTATGCTGAGGGGCATGGTGGTCACAAACCTCTTTGAGAGGGGGTGTGAGTGCATCCTTCACTTAATACAATTGTAAGAAATACTTAAGAAGCCTCAATAAAAACAGGACCTAACAGGGTAGATCTAAAACTGCAATGAAACATCCACAGCTGGCCTGTATCAGCTGACTCAGGCTCCGACCGTGGCACTATAATATTGAGGCAGACACGTTTGGTCTTGGGATCGAATCTGGGTTCTGAGACCCTGTGAAGGGGAAGTGTCCCAGTGTCCAGGCTCCAGCTCAAGCCCGAACATCGACACTGCAATGTTATAGACCTTCAGAACTGAGCCAGTGTCAGTTGACCCGGGCCAGCCGTGGGTGTTTTATTGCAGAGTAGACCCACAGACACATGGGCAAGAGATTCCACTGTATGTGTGGCTCTGGGATCAGGGTGCAGACTGGAAAGAGTGGTCTTGGCGCTGTGAGCAAAAGAAGCTGTTTCCTGCTATGTGATTCCGTCTGCATTCTGAGACACAGGACATATACATTCACTGTAAATGAACAAAACTGCACCAAAGAAATACCTGACTATCACCAATGTCTACGCTTAACTGGAACATCTCCAGAGCCCCAAACTTTGGCTACCCACTTGGGTTAAAAAAAAAAGGGGCAACAATAGCAATGGTTGGGCTACCAATGGTTCTGCTGCTTTGGGAGTGTTGTTTATACAACACCATAGAATTTACACACTCTTAAGATTTACATTCACATTACAATTTACAGCAAACACAACGAGATTCCTGTAGCACTTTAAAGACTAACAAATTTCTGCGGGCATAAGCTTTCGTGGGCTGCAACCCACTTCGTCAGATGCATGAAAGAGAAATCACAGATAGGAGGTATGTATATTTTTACATACCCTTAAGAATGCAAGTTAGACACAAAAGCAAATGTTTAAAATTTATCAACAAAGCCAGTATAGACAGGTAAAAAAAAATAAGCTTTCTTGGGAAATAAACAAAAACACAGGGCATTTCAGGAAAGTCAGGAAAAAAAATCCATAGGGATTGACAGGTTAGCAGTGAAGTCTTTTTGCAAAAACCATTTTTTTAAAGCAAAGCAATGGGTTTCACATTTCAGTCTGTAAACATTCCATACTAAAAAAAATGGTCTTCAGAGACTCTTTATCCTTGCTAAAGGGCTTTACTTAGCAGGGTGTTACATGAAAAAAGTATCTATTTTTTAATAAAACATGTCTCTCAGTCTCACAGAAACATCGCAACAGCTAGGGGAAAGGAAAATTGTGATATGAAATACACCCTGGTAATACTCAATTTTAAAAGTATTTTAGTGCATTCTGTCAATCACATAACTTCTGAAGTAATGAATCAAACTTAGTAACCCTGGTCCCCTAATTAGGGTCCAAGGGATCTTCTTCAATGGGAAATCAGATCAGAGAGAGATTTTAAACATCTGAATGCTGAGAGACTCTTGTTCAAAATTTGTAAATCAGAATCCCCTTTTACCACCACCGATGCAACAGGAATAAGAAGTTTAGTTCAGGAAAAATATTTCATAGATTTCCTGTGTGCAAAATGAAGCCTCTATGGGGGAGGTCTAACATCCCGGAAATAAACTGTTCTTTACAGCATCTAGAAAGGGAGCTTCATTCTTACAGTGGGGAAAAATAGTGGTCTATAAAACAAGAGTAGGAAATACTTTGGATCCTGTTTGGTTCAATCTTAAACTGCAGTAGGAACTGAAAGTAGGAACTGGTTCACATCCACTATCAAGTTGTGTGGTGATTAACAAAGAGAATTTGATTAATTCATAGATCTAAACCCACTTTCAATACTGTCAGGGAATATCTGGAGCCAAATGTGGATCATTTGGCTAGAAAGTGAGGTAATACAATTTCAAGCTATTGAATGACTAGTGTCCTCCAAAGTGGCTGTCAGAAATGGTGGAATTGATAGGGCACTGCATGGGGAGCTAGGAAATCTGGATTTTGTTCCTGGCTTTGTCATCGACCTGTTGTGTGACTTTGTACAAATCACTTCCCCTCTCTGATGCCCTGTTTTCCCTCCCACCCTTTGTCTGCCTTATCTGTTTAGATTGTCAACTCTGTCTCTTGTTATTTGTACTCCATGTAACACAATGGGATCCCAATCCTGCTGAGGCCTCTAAGTGCCTCTGTAAGGCAATAAAAGAACCCCCAAAAAACAGAAAACGAATTGCTTGTGTCTCTGTATATAAAGAGAGAGAGAGAGAGAGAACGCATACATGTTTTCGTAAAGATATACTTTCATCATTGCGGGCAAAACGCTCCTTGAAGCCAATAGAACCCTTTGGGTGTAAAATTGTGCCAGTGTTCTGAGCCTGTTGCCAGAAAAATTCCAGTGATCAGCTGACCCAGTGCCAGCAGGCTGGTGCACACACTTAGGCCTCAGAGAGAATGTCCTCCGGATACTCCAACCGGACAGGAGTTTCCTGAATCCAAATAAGCTTCAATCTGGCAATAGTCAAGGCACTCTACAAGCTATGTGACAATGGCAAGGAATCCTAGAGGGAGTCATTTTGCTCTGGCTTAAAGCCACCAGTCCATCTGCCAGAAAAAATCATCATTACTCCTTTATATGTCCAGTTCTCAACTATTGCAAGAAACAAAAATAGCTTTCTTTTTATGCATAACAATTGCAAGGCATATAGATGTAGGGACTTTTTTTTTTTTTTTTTTAATTTCCTTAGCAGTTTTGAAAATCTTTTTCCCAGATGATCTTTGCTAAAATCATAATCTCTCTATCTTTCTAGTTTGATGTCTGTTTGGTTCTATGTTTCTAACCTGTATGTAGTTTTAATATTCTTTCATAAATCAAGTGCTCTGAAAGTGTGCCATCATGGAAACCAGAAAGAGCTGTGCTATCTAAGAGGAAATTAGCCCGTTCAATTTCTAGCATTTTGTGAGCAGCTTGGGGATTTCCAGTGTTTGTAGAGTGTGCTCAGAAATACAGTGCAATTTAGACTGTAAGGATGAAATCAACTGTTCTATTGTGTACCTTGTCTACTAGTAAGAATAATGTTCTATACCATCCTCTTCCAGCTCTGCAGTATTAGTCAGCTTTTCCAAATTTTCTATCCTGTTACTTGAGTTGAAAGGAGAGGTCCCTCCTCTATGACACAGGAGACCTCCAAAAATAGAAGGAAGTCTCTTAGTCAAAATAGAATGACTAATAGGATAAAACCATGGATCTGATTCTTTGCTCCCCAGCATCTTTGTCACTATTCATACAGCTGCAAAAAGGTGCAATATGTTACATCCATTTTGCCCTGGAGTAAATCACTATGCAAGATACAGGAAAATGGAGAATCTGTCCCACTATGTCTATTTCTAAGAAAAACATAATGAAAACAGATTCTGTTCACTTGTGGCTGCTTCCTAATTTAAGAGTTTGAACAAGAAATGCATTTAAACACACAAATTCTCCCCCCCCCAAAAAAGAACAACAAAACCCAGCTACATAGATGTTTATAGTATGAGATGATCTTCCCTTATGTAGTCATTTGGAGTTATAAGATATCAAACTTAGTACCATCACTGGTCCAGGACTGAATATTGCATGTCCTGGGCTTTGGGCAGATATAATTTTGAAAGGAAATTTCCACAACAGAGGGAAAGGAAGAAACATTTTTGTGGAAGGTCATTTTTTTAAGACTGTTTGATCTGAGGTTTGAGACATGAAAAAGGTCCATCAGAGTGTTTGACATGCAGAGATCAATACCACATATGCAATGGAGAGTGTGTGCCCATTTATGTTATTTACTCTTATAAAAACTGTGAAACCATGTGATAAATTGATATCTCATCGCACCTGCAATTGTCTCACTCATCCTTTGCCCACTCAGACGTCTCCAGGACTTATTCCAAACCTCCAAGCAGCTTCAAACATCCTATATTCTGGGAAGGGAGGGAGGAAAAAAAAGCCACAAGAAATGTTTCCTTCTTCCCCCAAGAATTAACCCTGCCCAAGACCAGTGAGAGAAACTATTCAGTCCTGCACCACTAAGAGCTTATCTATACATAAAAGTGTTACACTTTTAAAGTTCAATATGCCGTGCCCATGAAGGGTTAGAAGAAAGTCGCTTTATACAGTAGTTTTGGAAAGAGGAAATACCCATCTCCACCATAAGACTCAGCATCTATTGCGAACCTTGCAGGTCTGTGAGATATCAGACCTTAAAATTGTGACATTTTTTCAGAGAGAAAAGGTCCTTTTTAGTAAAATTTTATGGGTTTTTATGGCTGTCTCTGAGCCCCACAGAGTTGAACTTGTGGTGCTCAAGTGCACAGTTTTTCAAGCAAAAAGATTTTTAAAAAGTAAAATGCTTTTAAAACTCTCTTTAGTCTAAAGCTTGTATTGGCCTTTAATTGGCTGCATAATTCATTCATGGGCTCACTATTGATAAGTTATGCATGTATCCAACACACAACACTGACACTCTTCCACCCCAAGCCCCATAACAAACCAACCAAAAGCAAAATAGAAAAGCACTCCAAAGCTGGAACAAAACAACTGTAGAAACCCCAGTAAAAGTAATTAATACTAAATATAAAACTCTAGTCAAAGCAGAGATTTAGACCTGAACATGGAGAGGCGCCAGGTACTCCGTGAACTCCACTTAGGACTTCAGTATTGCTCCTCAGTTTATCTAGAAGGCCTTCATACTATCTGATGGGCAGCAGGTAGCTATAAACAGATGTTCCAAATTGATAACAAAATCTTTGTAATCACAGCACGACACCATGTATGCTCTCTATTCATCTCTCCTTTCTGTGTTATAAGTAGTAAAACTATAAACCAAACTACATGTGTGTGTACACAAACCAAACTGGCATGGTCTCTGCTATTAATATGCTAAATGTTGTAAAAATAGATTTTGTATTCTAGCTACGTTCATACCCAGGTCTCCTTAAAGACTAGCATTCAGTGCTGTGCGTTTTCAGGGGTTTTAGTTACACTGTTTCACTACATTAAATTACATGAGCCATCCAGGCTCTTAATAGTACTAAAATAATTATTTTATCTTCACACAGCCATATTTTTTTGACCACTCCATTTTTATTTTAATGAATTCAGCCATTTTTCTGATAATGTCCTCTCACAGACCTTTTGAATATGGGAAAAAGTTTTCATATAGCTTTGACCACTGGTAGTGCCTCATTTGTTTCATCCATCATCTTAAAGCTCTCCCTTTAACTTACATGCTTTATTTCCTTTCCCAACACCCATTTTCAAACCATTTAATTAGCTCTCCATATTTATGTCACACTGGCTATTACAGTAGGGGAAGGGCTGCACACCCACACGCATGCAGTATCTAAAAGCTCTTAAGTCCACATAAAATATAACATTTTAATCTAACTATTCAGAAATGTCCATATCTAAATCAAGCACATTTCTCAGGTTGGACTGTCCTTTCATAAGTCAGTAACAATTGTTCTTTCCCATATTATACATTTCTAAATGCTTCAGAATCCTTTCCCTAAGCAGTGTCTCCAATATCTTCAAACAACTTAAGTCAACTGTACAGATCTAAAATCTCCTGAATGTTCTTGGTTCAAAGTGCAGTAAGGGACAGAATTATCATGTTCACCTATGTGTCTGGTACGTTGGGGAAGAGTCAACATGGCTTTTGTAAAGGGAAATCATGCCTCACCAATCTGTTAAAATTCTTTGAGGGAGTCAAGAAGCTTGTGGACAAGGGAGATCCAGTGGATACAATGTACTTGGACTTTCAGAAAGGCTATGACTAAGTCCTTCACCAAAGGCTCTTCAGAAAAGTAAGCAGTCATGGGATAAGAAGGAAGGTCCTCTCATGGATCAGTAACTGGTTAAAACCTGGGGCAGCTTGGAATCATGGGGAGATAATGCTCACTGACTCAGGACATGGATGAGTCCGTGTAAGGACATTGTTTGTTACCTGATCATGGGGGGAGGGGCAAAGCCCACAGGGGAGAAGGAACATTATAAAAAAGGGAGACATTTGCCATGCTCTCTCTCTCTCTCTCGTCCATCTCCATCTACAAACATCAGCAAGCAACTGAAGTGCTGACCAAAGGGGGAGAGCCTGGCTGGAGGGAAACCAGCCAGCCTGTGGTGAGAAACACCTACATTTCTAAGGTTGCTGAAAACTTTAAGCTTAGTTTAGAATGCATTTTGCTCTTGTTTTCTCTTGACCAAATCGGCCCTTTTACCCTTTGACTTATAATCACTTAATATCCTTCTATAGTTAATAAATTTGTTTGTTTTATCTAAAGTGGTGCATTTGGTTTGAAGTGTGTGGGAGATTCCCCTGGGAATAACAAGGCTGGTGCATATCAATTTCTTTGTTAAATTGACAAGCTTATATGAGCTTACATTGTTCAGTGGGCACCAATGAACATTGTAAGACAAAAGTTCCTAGAGTTCCATCCGAGACAAGAGGGTTGACTGGAGTCACTTTGTTCTATAATCCAAAGACTGGCTGGCTAGAAGCAGTCACTCACTCAGTTAAGAGCAGCTTGGTTGCTGGAGACTGTGCGTGAACAACCCAAGAGTGGGGAGTTCTCGCAGCAGAGCAGGGTAAAGCAGGCTCCATGAGAGGGGAATTGGGATGACTCAGCTGTTCACCGGTCCAGATTGCACTAGAAGAATGCCACAGTGATGAGAGGGAAGGTCCTCTCGTGGATCAGTAACTAGTTAAAAGATAGGAAGCAAAGGGTAGGAATAAATGGTCAGCTTTCAGAGTGAAGAGAGGTAAATGGCAGGGTCCCACAAGGATCTGTGCTAGGACCCATGCTGTTCAACATATTAATAAATTATCTGGGTAAAGGGGTAAAACAGTGAGATGGTAAAGTTTGCAGACAAAATAAAATTACTCAAGAAAGTTAAGTCCAAAGTTGATTGTGAAAAGTTACAAAGGATTTTCACAAAACTGGGTGACTGGCCAAGGAAATGAGAGATGAAATTCACTGCTGCTAAAATCCAAAGTAATGCACACTGGAAAACATAATCCCAACTATACCTACAAAATGATGTCAATTAGCTGTTATCACTTAAGAGAACTTGGAGTCATTTAGGATAGTTCTCTGAAAACATCTGCTGAATATGCAGCAGTAGTCTAAAAGGATAACAGTATGTTAGGAAACACTAGGAAAGGGACAGATAAGACAACAGAAAATATCATAATGCCACTCTATAAATCCATAGTATGCCCAAACCTTGAATATAGTGTGTAATTCTGGTCACCCCATCTCAAAACAAATGTATTAGAGTTAGAAAAAGTACAGACAAGGACAACAGAAATGATTAGGGGTATGGGACAACTTCCGTATGAGAAGAGATTAAAAAAGACTGAGAATGTTCAGTTTAGAAAAGAGATGACTAAGGAGTGATGCGATAGAGGTATATAAAATCATAAATGGTATGAAAAAAGTGAGCAAGTATTATTTATCCCTTCATATAACACAAGAACCGTTTTAATAGGTAGGTTTAAAACAAACATAGGGAAATACTTCTTCACATAACACACAGTCAGCCTGTGGAACTCATTGCTAGTGGATATTGTGAAGGCCAAAAGTATAACCTAGTTCAAAGAAGAATTAGTTAAATTCATGGAGGATAGGTCCATCAATAGTTATTAGCCAAGCTGATTAGGGATGCAATCCCATGCCCTGGGTGTCCCAAAACCTCTGACTGCCAGAAGCTGTAACAGGGATGGGTGGATCATTCAAAAATTGCCCTGTTACGTTCATTCCCTCTGAAGCATCTGGCACTGGTCACTGTTGGAAGACAGAATACTGGGTCAGATGGACCATTGGTCTCACCCAGTACAAAAATTCTTACATTCTTGATTCTTGTCTAAATATATGGGAACTTCACCCACTACCCTCAGTTCTTTGATAGTTCTCTTGCTCTTAACAAGATATGAAAAAAATCACTTCCAAATCTTTTCTTGTTTTACTTTGGTGCTTCCTTCAGAATTTTGCAATGTAATTCATCCAGATCAAGTACCTTGTCAAACTTTAATGGTTCCATATACCTAACAATGGCATAATTGTAAAGCTTTTACTATCTTCTGCAGAAAAAATATATTCGTCTTCTGGATGTGACTTTCAGGTTTTTTTTACAAATATTGTACCATATGATGGACAAGAGAACATGTTGGGTTGTCTGAAATATTACTCCTTCACTGCCACTTGTTCTCATTTATGTCTCTTAAAGGCCTCAAAACTATATTTGCCTGTTAAAAAGCAGAGAAAATATCCAAAGCCAAGACCATCTGGCTGCCTTTTTTCTCCATTTTCATTTTATGAATTAACGTTTTGTATCAGCATCATGGACTAATTTTTACTTAGAGGCTGTTTGTCATCATCTTCAGCCTCTCTTGGAGCTAGAGTCAGCCACATTTGCCCAAGCAGAGCACTATCTTACTCCATAAGTTGTCAAATTGAAATCCAAGTAAATTTAACTAGGTTCACGTAGTCTGGAGTCTATCTGGCATTTGCAAATATGAAGACAGAGAAGTGCATAGCTCTTGCCTCCACCAGTTAAGTGGATCCTTGTGCAGGACAGAAGCATTTGAAGCATCCATTACAACAAGCCAAAAATACGAACAGATCTAAAGATACACTACCATAGACATGATGCACACTAAGTGCTTCTGCGTATCATGGGACAGACACAAAAATCCCCGACGACCCACAACTCTTCTCTGGACTGCTGTTATGAATGGAGAACACCAGAAAAAGGATGACCAGCAAAGATGAACGACACAGTTACATTTGACATTGGTGCAATTAGCAATGATACTAAGCTTATTATACTAAGCTATTATACTAAGCTTAAATCTGCTGCTAGGATGTTGGCTATATGGCCAGCGTGGAGATGGAGAAAGCCTAAAGAAATGAAGCACACAAGTCCTGCTTAAAGGTTTCAAGATTGCCAAGACCATGGTGCCTTGTCATAAACTCTAGTTTTATAACACTGCTATTAGCACTCAGATCAAAAAAAATTGCCATGCATAGCGGTTAGGGAAATCACACTATCCAAAAGCCAGGTATTGACCAAACACACAGAGGAAAACACATTGTTTGCTTGAAATAGTTTACACCGTAATACAGACTAATATTTCACTATTTGAAAAAATCCAGTTTCTAGGTAACTCTCTCTACTTGGCTTCTTTCATATTTAGTAAGTCATTATATGAGCAATAGCAAATCCCTATTAAGACTTGACATTACTTGAAATCAGGGCTGCCAAATACATCTGATGTTACCCTTCTCACATTTGGCTTCCCCATCCTTGCCATTCAGTGGTTCCATGGCAATGATTCTTCTGCTTCTTTTTACAGTGATCTAGTTAGCATTCTGACACAGCTTTACGCTGTCAGACTCCTAATTTGCCTTTTGCCATTATTGTGGCTTTCCTTTCCCAGAGCACTTCCCTGTCACATTTCATCTTATTTGTGTGTTGTAACTGCTTTTTTTTTTAATGCCATTCTTGCCCCTCACTGATTCTGCTTTTCAAGCCCACAGCTTCCACCATTTATATCAGTGGTTCTCAACCTTTCCAGATTGTTGTACCCCTTTCAGGAGTCTGATTTGTCTTGCGTATCCCACATTTCACATGGCTTAAAAAGACTTGCTTACAAATTCTGACATAAAAATACAAAAGTGTCACAGCACGCTGTTGCTGAACAATTGCTTACTTTCTCATTTTTACCATTTAATTATAAAATCTATCAAGTGGAATATAAATACTGTACTTGCATTTCAGTGTACAGTATATAAAGCAATATAAACAAGTCACTGTCTGCATGAAATTTTAGTTGGTACTGACTTCGCTAGTGCCTTTTATGCAGCCTGTTGTAAAACTAGGCAAATATCTAGATGAGCTGATATACCCCCCTGGAAGACCTCTGCATAACCCCTGAGGTACACATACCCCTGGAGAACCACTGATTTATACGTTGGCTTGTGTAACTCTAGAGCAAGGTGTCCTGATTACCTTTCATCTCCTGCTTTCCAGATTTTTCACCAGCCACTTCCTGTTTCTGGAACCTAGTTTTCTTGTAGGTACTTTATGAACTGGCCATTTGCTTCCTTGAAAAAGCAAACGATAACACCATAGGAACAGGTTTTGTGAATATTTGGATTAATGCACTTCCCAGATTTTTCAAGGGCAAGAATGCAGCAGGATCTTTAGAAATGAAACTGAGTCACAAGATACAGGTTTTTAACCCAGAACCCAAAGTTCATTTTCTGACTCCTATGCCAAGAGGAAAGATTTTATACCTTGCTACAAAAAGTGCCTCAATTGACTTGTTCATTGATACACCCTATTATATACTGACTATCTAGTAAAAGGATAATATTTTAGGAACTAGCTCTCGGTCTTGTGTTCTATCGTATCGAAGAAGAGCCAGTTTTGCAAACCTTGCCATGTAAGGGAGCATGTGAGTTACTTGTATGACTAAGTGCTCACTGATGTGAATAAGGCAAGCACAGTCAGGTTCCAAGTGTTCTGCAATGGTTGGATTAAATATTAGTGCAGAAATACACAAACAGGCACACTAATGGTCCCGATTCCACAAAGGAAAACATGCACATAACTTTATGGTATGGAAGTAATCTAATTAAAATCAACAGGCGTACTTATGTGCTTAAAGTTTCCACGTGTGCTCAAGTAACTTGTTGAACTGGGGCCAGTATTCTTATCTGCATTTTTCTGAAGCCCCTAACATGTCTAGACACTCTCATATTCAACTAAAATCTATTACTTATTAATGAAATTCCCAGTTTTTGAGTACCCATTCACTTCTTACTTTTCTATATACTGTATGTATAAATACAGTAATATCCATAGGGTAACTAATCAATGAAATATAATTGAATGTAGTCCATTGTTTGGTACATAGAGCCAAAAGGCTTGTTGCTTCCCTTGCTGATATGGGCGTTAATTAGGGGAAACCCCATTAAAGTCAGTGAAGTTACAGACCATGCAAAAGTGGTGTTAGGTGCAGCAGTTAGTTACACATCCTCCTATTGTTGATGGGCTTGATCTAAAGCCCATGTAGCCTGTGGAAAGACAGATGGACTTCAGTGGGCTCTGGATCAGGCCCTTAGACATCTCAGGGTTATTCCATACTGTAAATGATAAGTGTATACTTAAAACACAGCTTATTCATGACTCAGTTCAACATGGGGAACTACTAATAAAAGGGGAAGATGTTTATAAACTTCCACTTTGGGTCAAATCACACATTGTGGGGGAATTTTCAAGTACAGGAAACAGAAAGGACACGCAGAACCAAATTCTGATGTTGCATCTTCCTATGGCAAGGTTAGGGCGTCGGCTACTGATTGCCTTTCTGATATACAGATTATTTCATTTTCTTAACGACACGTCATGCCATAGACATGGTGTATATGTAAGGGCTTAGTGAAGGGCTGCATTTGAAAGATCTGTAACACAGTTCTGTGTTCAAATTATGTTCCTTTTCCACTAGCAAAAGCGGTTTGATCTATAAATAGTGTGTGATGTGATATATGGCAGGAACTTGCACAGACTGCCAATAAATAAATCAAACCAACTCTATGTAGCGTACTTTCAAAAGACAACGAATATAACAGAAACACGAAGAGGTTCTATAAGTCTTTACTAGGATAGTTATTACATTTGTACAGTAGCGTAAATGTTGCATTTTCCTTTAAGAGGAAGTTTATCATCTGAGAGTCAGCACACGCTGAAAATTCCTCTTCTGGTAGGAATAATTTTCTCTCATTATTTTCTCATTTCTTCTTCAATGAGCTAGTGAAAAGGAGGAGCAAACAGGAGTTTTGCGAAGGAGTTCTCCAGGTGAAGTAACTATGTGACCCTTGGGGGGAGCTTGTTGTTGGTTAGTTTGTTGTTGTGTGCTCCCTTGCACTGTAGCTGCTTGACTGAAGTTTATAGTGTGGCCTGGGGGGGGAAGGGTGGGGGCAGATGTGTGATGAGCCTACGAGCCTGCTAAACAAGGCTGAGAGCTTCCTAACAAGGCTCTAGCCTGCAATCTTTTGATCCCTAATCCCTTTAAGAACCTTTGGGGAATGGGGCTACCTCAGGGAGACCAGGGCTTTAAAAAGCCCCAGCTTATAAGTGACCTGAGGAGCAAGTGAACAGAGGAGTTTCATGACAGAGTTTAGAGAAGGAGCATGAAAGCCAGATATACCTAATAAACCTTCTCTAAACTTGGGCCAAAAATTCACCCCACTCACCAGCCACAAGAAAAAACACACACACAAAGAAGAAACAAAGAAACAAATGTAGCAAGAATTAAAATAATGCAGGCAGAAGTCCAGCAACAGGGTGTGGACTATTCAGTTTACTGCACTGAATACAGCATGTATATTTGTGAGCAGATGGCATGCGTGCATTCAGTGCAAGCAACTCAAGGCCCTCAGAGAGCAAGTACACCAGAGTGGCTGAACTGGAGGAGCTAAGGGACAGTTACACAGAGTTTCCGGCACACAGTAGAATGGTCCCACTCCAGTCTGATAGCCTGGGTGCTGTTGAGGAGGATGAAAGTCTAGGGGAAGGAGAACATGAAGTGGAAGTGAGGGGAAACCATCCCATAGTTGGGACTGTTCTTCCAGATGAACCCCAGTTATTAGGAAGAGACAGCTAATCATAATTAGGGAAAAGTAGGAGAGTGGTCCTGGAAGCCAAATTTAGGCTTCTAAAAAGAGATTGAATTCCAGGAACGTCATTGTAGCATTCTCTGTAATGCTTCCAGTTCCATGCACAGAGCCAGTTAGACAGACAGAACTGCAAGCTCTCAACGTGTGAATGAGATGATGGTGTTCAAGGGAGAGATTTAGGTTTATTAGGAACTGGGGAACCTTCTGGGAAAGGAGACACCTACACAGGAAGGATGGGCTCCACCTAGATGAAAATGGAAATATTGCTGCCGTGTAAAATTAATATATAACAAAAGGAAGAAAGTGGAAGTTGATAGTAATGAAAAATACAAAATATAGAGGAATGACAGAATAGGTTGTGCTGATGGGGGAGTGGCACTATATGTAAAAGAAAGGATAGAGTCAAATAAAGTAAAAATCTTCAAAGAATCAAACAGTACCACAAAATCTCCATGCTTGAACAACAACAATAATAATGTACTACTGACCTCCTGACAAGGGATGGTAACAGTGATTATGAAATGCTCAGGCAGTTTAGACAGACTACAAAAACTGAAAATCCAACAACAATGGAGGATTTTAACTAACTTATATTGACTGGGAACATGTCTCCTGAGGGTGGGATGCAGAGATAAAATTTCTAGACACCATTAATGACTGCTTCTTGGAGCAGCTGGCCCTCTAACCTACAAGGGAAAAGGAAATTCAGGAACTAGTCTTAAGTGGCACACAGGATCTGGTCCAAGAGGTGAATATATAGCTTAACTATCCAGTAATAATGAGCATAATGTAATCAAATTTAACATCCTTGAGGGGACTAATTCCAAAGAAACCCACCACAGTAGCATTTAACATACAGAAAGGGAACTACACAAAAATGAGGTGGCTAGATAAACAAAAAAAATAAAAAGAACAGCCACAAGAGTTGAATGCCTCTAAGCTGCATGGAATCATTTTTTTTAAAGAAACATAATTAAGGCTCAAACTATATATATGCTCCCAAAAGCACAACAATAAACAGAAACAGTAAGAACACCAAGAATATGCCACCATGCTTAAACAATAGAGTAAAAGAGGCAGTTAGAAACAAAATGACATCCTTTAAAAACTGGAAGTCTAATCCAACTGAGGAAAATAGAGAGGAGCATAAACTCTGGCAAGTGAAGTACAAAAGCAGGCCAAAAAAGAATTTGAAGAGCAACTAGCAAGAGACACAAAAACTAACAGCACATCGCAAGCAGGAAGCCTGTCAAACAGTGGAATCACTGGCCAATACTAAAGGGGTGGTCAACAAAGACAAGGTCATTAAGGAGAAGCTAAATGAATTATTTTCACTGATCTTCACTGCAATGGGTATGAGGGAGATTCCCACACCTGAGCCTTCTTTCTAGATGACAAATCTGAGGAACTGTCCCAGGCTGAGGTGTCAATAGAGGAGATTTTTGGAACAAATAGATGAATTAAAACAGTGATAAGTCACCAGGACCAGATGGTATTCACCCAAGAGAGTGGAAGGAGCTCCAACAGGAAACTGCAGAACTACTGATTGTGGTATGTAACTGATAGCTTCCATCAGCCTTTGTACCAGATGAGTGATAGATAATGGGATGCCACTTTTTTTTTAAAAAAAGGCTCCAAACAGTGGTCCAGGCAATTACAAGCTGAGAAGCTGAACTTGGATACCAGGCAAACTGGTTGAAACTATAGTAAAGAACACAATACGTTGGGGAAGAATCAACCTGGCTTTTGTAAAGAGAAATCATGCTTCACTAATCTATTAGAATCCTCTGAGGGGGTCAAAAATATTTGGACAAGGAGGATCCAGTTGATATAGTGTACTTGGATTTTCAGAAAGCCTTTGACTGGGTCCCTCCCTGCTCTTAAGCAAAGTAAGCAGTCCTGGGATAAGAGGGAAGGTCCTCCCATGGATCAGTAACTGGTTAAAAGACAGGAAACAAAGGATAGGAATAAAGTTTTCATGGTGGAGAGAGGTAAACAGAAGGGTTCTGCAAGGATATTTTCTGGGACCAGTATTGTTCAATATATTCATAAATGATCTGGGAAAAGAGGATAAACAGTAAGATGGCAAAGCTTGCGGATGATACAAAATTACTTAAGATAGTTAAATCCAAAGCAGACTGCAAAGCATTACAAAGGGATCTCACAAAATTGGGTGGCTGGGTAAGACGATGACAGATGAAATTCAGTGCTGATAAATCCAAAGTAATGCACATTGGAAAACATAATCCCAACTATACATACAAGCTGGGTCTACACTGACGGCAGAAATTCGCCACCGTCAGATCAATTGCTCTGGATCGACTGAGTGGTCTGTGTAGACCCACTCAGTTGATCCAGCAATTGACTCAGGAAAACCACCCCGGTAAGTGGTGTAACATTGCATCGAAGGGAAAGCTGTTCCCTTCGGCGCAGCGTAGTGTGGATGGCGTGTGGAACAGATGCAGCGAAGTCGACGGGAGATACGCAAGTGATTTATATCACTTGCATATCTCCTGTCGACTGCCACCGAATCCAGAAAGTAAGTGTAGACCAGGCCACAGAGTGATGGGGTCTAAATTAGCTGTTACTACTCAAGAAAGAGATCTTGGAGTCATTGTGGATAATTCTTTGAGAACATCTGTTGAATGTGCAGCAGAATTCTAAAAAGCTAACAAAATGTTAAGAACCATTAGGAAAGGGATCGATTAAAAAACAGAAAATATCATAATGCCATTATATAAATCCATGATATGCCCACACCTTGAATACTGCATGCCTTTCTGCTCACCTCATCTCAAAAAAGATAAATTGGAATTGGAAAAGGTACTGAAAAGGGCAACAAAAATGAACAGCTTCCATCTGAGGAGAAATTATAAATACTGGGACTTTTCATCTTAAAAAAGAGAGGTCTAAGGGAGGGTATGATAAAGATCTTTCAAATAATGAAGGATGTGGAGAAAAAGCGTTATTTACCCCTTCACATAACACAAGAACTAGTGGTCACCCAATGAAATTCATAGGCAACAGGTTTAAAACCAACACAAGGAAACACTTCATACAATGCACAGTATTCATATGGCACTCGTTAGTGGATCCTCAGGGTCCCTGGGATAATCATATGTGCAGTGAAGACTGAAGGGAGAATACAGGAGGAGTCACTGCGTGCCTGTAGAAGCCTGACCCAAAAGTCAGTCTGACAGATTTAGGAATCCAATATATAAGAATCCTGGGCAGGTCCACTTAGGCCTAAATGCTTTAATCCTGTCCTAATAATGCTTCTAAGTGATAATGCTTCCTTGTCTGCTAACTTCTGATAGTGCACTTGATCTGTTGTTAAAATGGTATTTTTTAGCTTCCAGAACAAGCTCCCACAGTGAAATTTGCAAAAGTGTGACCCAGAAACTGAGTTTTTTTTCCACTGCCATCTGTGTATGACTTTTGATTATTTTTGACATTGTGTAATGTTAAGTTATAAATAGAAAGCTTAATATCTGAAGTCTACTAACAGAATAACCAGATCTAGGCAATATGCTTGGGAAATCTACTTTACATGACACACACTGCAGCTGAAGAAATTAAACTATGTTTCCACAGCAATGGAACTTATCTCTTTTACCCATAACTTGATTTGCAAGTTCAGGCAGGAAGCTACAGCTGAATCTGAAACATCCTTTACTGAAAGCAAAAATGCCGTACTAGTAACAAAAAGTATAATGATTTATGGCATAAATGTACAGAGCAGTGCTGAAGTTTCTCGCTATCTCGTGATTTTAATTCTGAAGAGGTCCACTTAGCCAATACAAGTGTTCCAAACAGCTAGGCGTATTCTTTCAGTTTTTCTATTAATTTGGCTGTGAGAGTCTTAGGTGAATTGATTACTTTCATCTATCCTTCCTGCCTACTTCAGGGCTTTCTATGGCACCCGGCACAGTAATATTAAGGACTACCCAGGTAACTTAGGTCTGTATTGCAGAGTCCCCAAGCAGGCTTCCTAGAGTCCCAACTGAAATCTCCAAGGACGCTGTAAAAATCAAATTGAGTTCTAATTCTCGCACGTCCAAAGAAAACTATCTTTCCTCATATCATTTTTTTTGAAGGAGTAGTTTATGTGAGACACTTGTTCTTATTCACAGAGGTCATTTGAACAGATGCCATATTGTGGCTAAATGTGGAGGACACAACTTTATTTAAAAACTATTACCCTAACTGGGTTAACCAACCCAAACTACCCAGTTCAATTGTTCCACTGAAGGCTTCAGCTGATGCCAGTGGCCCTGGTTACTACAAATGTGAGGGTGGTGGTGAAGGCCATGTCCCATCTACAGCCTCAGGTTTGCCCAGGAACCATGACTGGAAGCCAGAGTCCCAGCCTGGTCCCCTTCTCTACCCTGCAGCTAGGAGAGATTAGATGCAGGGAGCCACTAGCTATGAGAAATGCAGCAGCAGCCGTCTCGCTGTGCAGTGCTGTGACCCTCTGCCACACTGAAATGCTCCAAAGTTGCCTCACGTGTACTCCAAACACCAGAACCCAGGCCGCCTAGATGCCAGATGTAATGTGAAAAACCCTACACAGCACTTTGCTGTTTTTGCCATCTGGGAAAAATGTCTTCCAGAGTCCAAAACTGGTGATCAACCAAGCCCCAGAAAATAAATTAAGAGTAGGGAGCTCACACTGGCTGCCCAGCGAAGAGTAACAAATCCCCTCTTTTAGCACCTTCAGATGGGAGATAACCACCCGGCCCCTGCACCACCCCCATTGCCCAATGGTAGCAGTGGGAGGCAGGATTCTAGATCCCCAGCCCAGATGCAGCTTGTGATGCAACCCCATATGCCTCCACACCTGCAGCACTGGCGTGGGGGGGGGGAAGTGAGAAGGGATAGAAGCAGCCCCCTCATCCATGCTGAAGGCAAGCAAAAAGGAGAGTGGAAAGCAGGAACAGTGCATGGAGCACTGCCTGGGCTGTTTGGGGACGATATCTCCCATTCCCTTGGCCCCAATCCTGTTTCTCCACTGCTCCAAGCCCTATCAAAGCCACACATTTACATTTGTTCATCTGCACCTAATTCAGAAGAAAAGGGAATTGGTATCTTTTTAATTATTTTTTAAGCTAGTTGTGTGTGCTTGTACCTAATCAAAGGCCAAATTCTGCTCTAGGTTACACTAGTGACACTGTAGCTTCATTGACGACAGTGAAGTTATTCCAGATTCACACCAGTGTAACACATGTCATAGTTTAGCCCTTAGAAACTATGGAGGAGAATCTGGCACCAATGAGCTTCCATTCTCAATGGGAGCTTTGTTGTCAACTTCAATGACGCCACGATTTCACCCTATGAAACTAATATTTTGGAATGACCTAAAACACTGTACTGTAAGGTCACAGATGGACAGGTAGGGCTTGATCCCCAGGACATGCTACATGAGTGGACCTCTAGTCTCCCCCATTTGGTGGGGTGGAGGGAAGCACTTCCAGGCAGCATGTACACCATCCTCTGGACCCTAGAGGGGGCCAACTTGGGTCCAGGGATCTGTGCATAGGGGAGAGATGGAGAGGGAATTTTACCACCACCCTACGCATCCAGAAGACAATCTGAGACAAGTTAACACAGTTAGAGGCTACATTCCACTTTCCTGTCACAACCTCTCTATTCTGGGGACCCCTCTTAAAAAAGGGCAATGAATGTGCATTCCTTGGCAACATAACTTCAGTGAAGCAGTGTAGAGACACTGAGTGCAGAGATTCATGAGACCACCTGGGGTGCCAGATCCATGGGGCTTCCCAGGTTCCCCTTCACCCCACAAAAAAATGAGTGCAATGAGAAATCCATGAGATAAGCCATGTGATATTTCTGAGTTGGAGCGCTGTCTGTTGCACCACTACCCCCAACTCACAGTAGCACAGCTGTTATGAGTCACAAGGCACTTTTACAAAACCCTGTATTTAAGGGCTTAGAATTTTTTCAAAATCTAAAGAAAAACCCACTCAGCTACAATCCTGACAGTTTCTCAGAGACAGTGCTTGAGCACTGAACATCCTTACCTGGGAATTACTTACTAACTCAAAAGCTGCCTTCTCAGGACCCCATCTTCACTAAATTTGGCTCGTCCACCACTAGCTATTTAAAAATTCTCATAACATTTTGTTGCATTGCACAATATCATAATAGGAATTTTCATTCATCCCCCTAAGATACAGAAAGCAAAACATACTGAAGCTCTCACCCTTTTATATGACACTGTAATTAAGCCTTTATTTGTCTGAATACAACAGATCTGATCTATACAAAACTCAAAGTGAGCAGCTCAACATTTTCTGAGATTCTAAAAAGAACTTTCCCCTCTATCCCCTATTTTATTTTTTCATATGGACCCTGTGATTTCTAGCCAAGAATGAAATACAAAAACCAATTAATTTATTATATTTTTCCCCAACCTTAAGCGCAAAGTACTTGGTACCTTGCAAGAAAGTCTTTTCTATCTTTCGCAGCACAATTTTCAAATCCTAAAAGTTCAGGGTTTTCATTGAGGTGGTTACATGAACTGAATCTGCAAGTCTTTTGAGGTTTGTTCTTTACTAGTCTGTGAATTGATCATCTTCTGAAATTATTGGTATTAATTCAGTCCAAGGAAAGAGGCTAACATCAGGTTGTATTGTACAATGGATGTGTACAGATCGCTTCCATTAATAATAATGAGGCACATTTCCTATGCAATTATGAAAGAATTGAACTCCCCCCCATCCTAAAATATATTGTAGGTCACTTTGTTTGTTTTATAAGAAAAATACATGGCCTGCCATAGTCCATGGCACTGTCAAATGTTTTTGCTGCTCACGATATAGTGTTCCTTTTTAAAGACTTTTAGTATCTGAGAAAAGGTAATATCTATAACAGGCTGAAAACTAGGTCTTGAGAACATCAAGGAACTGACATTTAGAGAGATAAATTTGGTACAACTCACATTTACTGCAACTGCAGTATAAATAATCTGAATCCTGTCACAGATGAGCTACTATGTAACTGTACACAGAGAACAGAAAAGTTAAAACCACTTCACTTTTAATTTCAAATGAGGATGAGTTCTATGGCTTAACATTGTAACCTTTGATTTGTATGTTCCTAATTAGCGGTTTAAAAATACAGAATAAAACCAAACTAAATTCTTTAAGGTTTGAGCCTGTAGAGTAGAACAGACCATTTAATTTAGTGGAGGAGTCTGAATGATACAATGAGGGATAACAATAAAAGATTTATTAAAATAAAATAGTTAAAACAAGTTTCTGGACCCTCTATAGGTCTACTCTGCTTCACTGAAGTTATGCTGTGAAGGAATGTATGTTCATTGCCCTGTTTCAGTGGGTTCCCCAGAATAGAGAGGTAGTGACAGGAAAATTAATATGGCCTCTGGCTGTGCTGTCTTCTGAAGCATAGGATGAGGGTTAAATACCCTTTCCGTCTCCGCCCTATGCACCTCTGAGCTTTACAGTATAACCATACACTGCATTCATACTCTCAATCTAAGATGAAAAGGTGCACTCAAGGGTCATCGGTCCCTGCATAGAAAGAATCCCACAGACTTTGGCAAATGTAATGAGGCGATTCTACAACCTGTAGCTGATTATGTTGTATGTTATCTTTGATGGAAACGGATCCAAGTGCAGAAGACTGACAAGGTTCTCTGCAGCCTTTAAACCCTAGGATTTTGCTTTATAAGGTGGGGTGAAGAAGCAGAGCCCACTAAGATGGGGCTTCTGGACCCCACTGCCTGCCATAGAGAGTGTCTCCATTTTAGCCTTTTATATGCCATTGTGCAGGAAAATGTTTGACTATGGCCAGAGACGGTCTGGACGAGAGAAACATGCTAATGCATTGCCTAAACCACTTCAACAGGAGGCAGGGAAAGGCTGAGGCTATTATTCCAGGCCAGCCCAAAGGCTAAAATATTGCCTGCAGAAGTTGCATGGTGAGTTGGAGGGTGTGGATTTCATAACCCCAGCTCCTCATGCAAAGTCTTTTTACTTTGCTGTTGTGCAGAAGGGAAAGGAAGGAATGTAACCATTTAGGAGTTAATCAGATCAAGCCAATATTGTAGTATCACAGTAGCCAGCATATACTGCAGTTAAGGGGATACTTTATTCCATTCTCTTAGACCTGGTCTGCCACGTTGGGTCAATGTGAGACATGCTAGTTATGGAATATAACTAGTGTATGTCACATCCAGGTACTTACATCTATGTAGCACGGCATCTTCATGATGCTACATTGATGGGAGAGCATCTCCCATTGACGCTGCCTTCTACCTTTTGGGGATGTGGATTAATTCAGTTGATGGGCGAGTGCTCTCCCATTGACTGAGCAGATCATTGACTAAGAGCGGATCCCATTGAGTGAGCAGATCATTGATTAAGAGATCACTGTCTGAACTGAGATTTCTTTCTGGGTTCTCATCCCAAAGATGAATATTTTTTGGTGCACAGAGAGCACAAAGCACCTCTTATCCTCTTCTAAGTTGAGAGAGCTTGGAAGAAATAATGGCATGTTTTTTCTTTGAAAATGGTGTAGTTGCTTGTGTGTGCTTGGATAATTAATATATATCTACATTTCAAACTTGCCTTGTACACAGCCATAAACGCAGGACAATACAGGCTGTGCTACGTTTGAAAACCAATGCTCTAAAGTGAATGAGAACTGAGCACCATGTGCACATATATCTTCAACACTTTTGGTTTTCTTTCGAACGTCAAATGTCGTTCTGGAAGCTGTCTCGATATTTACAAGATGATTAATAAATAATTTCCAGTAAAAATCCAAGTTCAATTGGGTGTGATTCATGGAGTTTTATTATTCATTCTTCAAAGTATCTGGACAAATGCTGGCTATGCTTGAAAGCATTCTTTCCAGAATCCCATAAGTTTTACATTTAGCACGACTGCTCAGTCACCTGTCTGAAAACAGATTTGTCATTAGTTATTTTCCTGTTTAATAAAGCATTCATTCTTCCCAGTTGGGTGCAGAAAAAATACAGACATGCAACACACAGAACAATTAACAAATATTTAATGTGATCAGTTCAGAAAGAAAGAGACTTAAAAATATTAACTGAATCTATCACAAATATTTATAAATTCTGAGACAAAAACAAAAAAACGAACCTGCATTAAGATGGAGTTAAGGTTGAGAGTACATATCACTACTTTGAGGGTTGGGGGCATTATAGGGATGTTGTAGAAAACCAAAGATAAAGCATTAGAAGCCTTGGAAATTCAGAGTTATGGCTACAATTAAAAGCAACCCAAACATGTTAAGGTAAAAAAAAAAAAAAAAAAACACACACCACACACACACACACAGTTAAAGTAGTCAAACAACCCTAACTCTGCCCGATAGTGATGCTATGCAATCACCATACAATTAAACTTAAGATATTTTATTAGGATCCAATTAAATTCTTTTAAAAACTCAATCCCCTCCTGTCCCCCCCCCACACACTTTTTTTTTCTCCCTCCTGGCGTCCCTACAAAGTAGAGTTAAGACTGCAGCTGTAAATCATTGTGAGCATAATTTTTCAGAAACAACATAACATATAAATCAATTTATGACCTGTGTCAGGTAGACATCTAAATAATCTAGCTTCAACCAGTAATTACACGTGCCTGCAAAATGTGTGCACAAAAACAGAGGCTGCAATTTAAAAATCTGTTCTTTCATGCAGAATATAAAACAGGCCTGATTCTGATTTCTCTTGCCATATGCAGGTTTTAGACTAGTGTAGCTTCATTTGGCCTCAGGGGAGTGGCTCCAGATTCACACCTGTGCAAATGAAATCAGAACCAGGTCCAGAGTCTTACAATGATTGATATATGTTCAAACATTTGATTGATTCCATAAGTATTACAGCTCGCTGGGTCTCATTCCAAAAAGTAGCTGTCTCACTCTCAGCCCTGGCAGTGACTTTTGAAAATGAGCTTCACTTTTCATGCCTGGTTCACAAAGACAACACAGCAGCCAACATCAAAGCATAGCTGACCTCCCATGGGTTGTCTGTCCTCTGGTTTTCTGATCACTTGACAGTGGAGCCAATGCTGTAAAACCAGTATGAGGCAGCAATTTAACATAGGTTCCCTATTTTGAACATTGCCTGCACTGAAGAGAGGAGGAGAATGAAGTGTAGTAAGTGTATTGGCAGAGATGTTGGTCCCAGATTTGTTAACCTTTTGGGCATGCTGCAGAGCCCAGCTTTAAAGCGGACGAGGAAGGCCAGGGCAGAAGCAGATACATTTAAGGGCAGTCCTTTGCTTATCTGCTTTGTGATTTTCGGTTTGAGAGGATAATCCCTTTTTTCCCTGGGTTATTGGGAGCAGGCAACACTCACCTGTGTGCACAGGTGCCTAAGTTTGCTGATAACAAAGGAGATCCTGAGTATCCCAGTCCCTCCACCTGCCTGGATGCTATACACGCTCAATAGCGTGCCTTAGGAGCTTCCAGGACTAAACCTATTCTAATAAAATAATAATAATAATCTGTGGCATGGGTCTAACTCAAAACTACCAATTATGCAAACTAAACATCCGATATACTTAAATTAGGGTTAACACACTTTTACTTAACAAATTAAGGAAATAAGGCATAACAGACAAATTAAATATCACTACTATTTTAAATCCACAGCGGCAGTTGAATCAATCAATAAATACAGTATACAGTAAATGAAACTTATCTAACTGGCATTTACATTGCCACTATTCCCCCACCCCCCGCAGTGTACACTCCCCTAGAATTTACAGCCCTCACTCCTTGCTTGAGTGAGCGTGCTTGAAGATCTGAGGAAGGAGACAGAACTCTGTTGGTTCAGTCTATCCATTCAGCCAAGGTATCAAGCTGAAGATTTGGAGTTGGCCCAATCAAATGTCAGCAGTCCTGGCCCTGGCTCGAAGAGAAGACCTCTCTGCCTCTTCTCAGCCCCAGTTGAAATCTCTCTGCTGTGCCCCTTCCTTTAAAAGCCCTGCCCCAAAACAAAGGGGGGGCCCCCCCACTCACACCACCTTCACTGCAGGCCCACCTTAGACAGCTCCAGGCTCAATCCCTGCCCTGGCTTGGACAATGCCAAATCGAGCTGGCAGCTCGATTAAAACTCCAGCAGGCTCAGCAGCAGCTTCCAGCATCGGTCGCACTCCACCCACACCAAGAAAAATGGAATCCACACATGCTTTTTTTCCCCCTGAGCTCCTTGGAAGAGAAAAAAAGTCTCTTTCCCTTTTCCCCAAGGCATTATGGGAGTTGCAGTCTCCCAGGATCTTTTCAACCATAAAACTCCCAGTTAAGTTCCGAGGCCCCTCAAGTGCAGGGTGCTCGTGTTGAGATAAGCACCTGTCGTATTTTACAAGTTTGAGGAACTGAATAAATAGAATCACTGATGCTTGAGAACTCTGTACAGTGTTAAAAAATATTTTAAACACTTAAAGGACAAAGGAAAATAAAAGTCATTCCTATTCTGTGGAGACTACCTGTCACAAGAGACCCATGAGTGAATGAGGGATTGTCTCCTGAATTACCCTGCCTCACTGATACGACAAAGTAAGTAACAGTAGTTTTAGCAGAAGCAGCTCTATAGCAAATCCAGGCACTGTATTTGATAATACAAGGAAGCCTCCATTATCTTAGTGGTTTACAATCTTTTACACATTTATCCTCACAACACCCATGAGGCCGAGAAATGCCATCAGTCCAATTTTACAGATTGGGAACTGATGCAGACTAAGCCATTTACCAACAGTCACACAGGAAGTCTGTGACAGACAAAGACTTGAACAAAGGTCTCCCAGTACCTAGGCTAACCACTAGACTATCCATCCTCTCATTATTGCCTAAAATTAGGACGGGCAGAATGGAAAGAATATTTTTACATTACTGACACTAGTACAGCAGAAGTATTGTCCAAATAAATGTACCTCTGAGATCGTGTGTTTGCTTGGACGTTAACAGCTGAGCTGATATGCCCTATGCCCACACATGTAATTTCTAACCAAGCCCTTTCACATAGCCTGTTCTTCACATCAACGTTGGTTGCTGTGGCATCATCCTCTCTCAGGTAGATTGTTGTTTCTTACTCATATGATTTCACACAGCTCTAATTTATTGTCTCACTTTAAATCTCCTTTCAAATGAGTGTGTGTGTGGGGGTAGAGAGGTTGGGGAGGGGGCACACATGCTTATTCATCAAGCAGTTCCCTTAGGTTCTTAGAACTCTAATTATGATATGGAAACATGATTTCCAACTTTGCAGATGATATTCAACTGGAAGAGAATAAAAAACAAATGAGGAATAATTAGGTAGTGCAACCAGATGTAGAAGGGTTTAGATCAATTTATATTCCTGGAATAATAGATAGCAAATGCAGGGCTGCACAAATGAATTGAGAATAATTAGCCTTACTGCACAGAATGAAAAGCTGGAATCTGTGTTAAAAGGAAAAGGGGCTAGAGCACACTGGGAAAGCTAGACTAGGGTACTATTAAAAGTGATTAAGGGTGTATTTCTTTGTGAATGGTCTCTGACTTCACTGGGCCTCTAACACAAAGATACTACTTTGTGTTAGTGCAGGTATTACAATGGTCCCAGGAAGGAAAAGATAAATATTATATAGTCTAAGAAGGAAAATTATTTTGTGTCACTGTAGCAGCCAGAAATCCTAGTCATGGACCATGACACTAGGTGCTGTACAAACACAGAACAAAAATACAGTCCCTGAACAAAAAGGCTTACAATTTAAGTATAAGACAAAAGACAACAGATGGATACAGACATACAGGGGAATACAAGGAAACAATGGTTTTCTTGTAGTGAAAACGTTACCTAGATATTTAGAATGCACAGCTTTTTCCCTATGGTTTTCTACCCATTAGCAAGAATTTAAGTTATCATCTCACTATACCATATCCTATATCTCCACTCTTAAGTTAATGTGACGGAATTGCAGATTGAGGGGAAATGCTCTCCCCTTGCTGCATATGTCAGTCCATTAACTAACACCAATATTAACTGGAGGTACCTCTGTACTTTTCAAAAAGGAAATATAAACCTTTACACACTTGCAGGAGAGGTGCAAGTGATTCTGAATTTCAAACACTTCAGTGGCTTTCTTTCTGGAAGAACTGATTTTGGGAATGGAATATTCCTTTAGGTTTGGAGTAGTCTTTGCTTACAGGGAAGGTGGAGGAAAACAGGTGAACACACAGAACATTAGTGGCAGCACTAAAATCATTATGTGGGAGACTCAATGTTGTCAAACACAGAATATTGCTTTCTTTCTTTTTTTTAAATTCTCTTTAAAAATGAGCTTTTTAAAACAGTAGTTTTATTCTGTAATTGCTCCCACTGTTATAACTGGAGCAGCATGGGCGGACCTGTGTGCCTTCACAGAGCCCTACTGGTGATCCATGTTGGGTAGAAAGATTGATCTGTACAAAGCCGAGACTTTAGTTTATGAAAACATCACCACAGTTTCAACTGAAGCTCTGATTAATACACATTTTTTTTTTCTTGAGATCCTTAGCTTGGAGTGGGCCTGCAAATATGAATTATGAGTCATCCTCCAAAATATAGCACATGAAAAGAGTTACAAGCTTTCCACATACAGTAAATAATATTTCAGCATGAAATGTTTGCTCAGTTTATGGCAGAGCGCACACACACAATTCTTCTATACGGCAATTCTCTATTAGTATATTTCATTCAGCATTTTAAGTTTGGTTCTGCTAACCAATGAATTAATTCTAGTTCACAAACACGTTTACATTACTGTAATAATAATATCGTGCTGTCCTATAGGATATTGTTTTCAAGCTGTCATGGTTAACTTTAGTAACATCTCCTTCCAGAAGAAGCCAGAAGCGTTAACAAATGTCAGCCTATTGTTGGTACATGCAATCTATATATTAAAGGGCAATTTATCAAATTTTCTGATCTAGTCTGTCCTGTTAGAACCACAGTAAGGTGAATTTGAGCCAGTCTGTTTCTGTAGGCAATGGACTCTAGACAAGCAGCTCCTATGCCTGCAGAGAGCCCTATTGACTTCAGTGGAGTATGGGCACAGATGTGCCTGTGTACATTGAAGGACTGTGACCCAAGTCCCTATTTCATGCAAGTCTCTGGTTCAGAATCAGCAGTAAGTTTATGTAGCATCCTTTACCTAGGGAGAGAGGATTTTAGTATTTTGGCACAAGGAATCTTGACCTTGTTATAGTGCAACATGGGAAACAGCGTAAGGGTACACATCGAGAAATTTGACAGATGGATGAAGAATGGGATCACTAGCAGCTTGGAAGAGAAAAACATTTTGATAGAATATAAGAGACTGAAGGTATACTTAACACAGGTGCCTAACTTTAAATCCCATTGGCTTCAAGTGCTCACAGGATCAGAGCCTTAGTTTCCAAATGACGAAGCTTTAACTTACTGTCTGCCACACTCAGCAGTGATAGCCACTTCTGATTTAAAAGCACTACATGATAAAAATAAAGATAAAAATGAGTGAGAATGACAAGGTGAGATTTAGAGAGACAAGGCAGGTGAAGTAATATGTTTTACTGTAGATACTTCTGTTGACGAGAGAGAAAAGCTTTCAAGCTTACACACAGCATTTCAGGTCACACCACCGCTGAACGTAAGGAGGGATTTGTAATAAACTACACTCAATGTATTGATCTAGGCCTCTATGCAAAGTCTTTTACACTATGAACTCAAGTAAACTAGCTGTTTAAAAGATAATAGCATATGCTGCTTGCCTGGGGAGCTATAGGAAAGTAAAATGCTTTGGGGAAAGTTGAGACATTAAAAATATTGATCCAAATTATTTTACAATCAAAAGAACACACATTTCCAACTTTTTTGCTTCATAGTGAAACATTAATCACAGAACATTGTCAATAGCACTATCGATCTCTCGCATTTGGGTCAACAGTACTCATGAAAAATAAATATGGCTCTCCATTGTTATTAGGGAGATTGTGAAATCATCCCCAAACAAGGAATAATATATTAATTATAATATAATAATAGGACTTTACTGCATACTGTATATTTGTATTCCAACAGTGGGTAATTTTAGCATAGCCACACTACCTGCACCTAGAAAAATAAATTAGTATGCCATTCTAATATTTTACACACACCTATGCGTCTCTAGACATGCTCAATATTTAAAAGCACAAAACAACAACTGTAAACCTGTCAAAGGGATATTAAAAGAACAACTCTAGAAAAACCTCCTCACCCCCAATCCTGCAGTGTTTTACACTTAGGCTTTTTTGGAAGCTTTTACAGCACTTTGAAACATTAAGAACACCTTTTAAAAACTTAATTAGCTTTGTAAAAGTATGGAAGTGAATTGTGAAGATGAGGGAGATAAATATTCAAATACACGAAGAGTTCTTAAATATACTTGTTCAGGTACAATATGGCATTGCGTATTCCAAAACCAACTTTATTTCTGGCCCTGTAGCCTCAATTCAGCTTTTAAGGTTTACTGTTATTATTTTTAAACTGTAATGTTTCTTGATATACATATATAGCAGCACCCTTCACTTAAAGGAGCAAAGTTGTTAGTTAAATTTCTTTATTTTAAAAAATATAAACTAGTGAGGTGCAAGTGCAAACTGTTTCCTCACTTCTTCTGCCCAGTACAGTGTAGGAGCTCCAAAGGGTACCCTGTTCCGCCAGCCCATTCCTCTCCCAATGCTCGATGCTTATATATAACCAGGCCCCATTTGTTCAACAGTACACCAATTCCTCTACCAGAAGGATCTCCACAACAACAGACAGGGGAATAGGATTTACTTTGCTGAGAACATTTAATCAGATACAATATTAAAAATGTGATTTCACTGATAAAATACCTTCCTAATTCATTATTTATAGAAAATGTTCTCTCTCGCTGTAATTTATTAGACAGATTCATGAATGTCCCTTTACAAGGTCAAATTCCTCAAATTTGCAGCCAGGAATGCCTTTGCAGAATCACCATAAATCTGATTATCCGTTGGTGGAAGGGTGAGCCCTACAATACAGACTTTAAGATATGCTTTGAGGCCTAGACTCAACAAAGCACTTAAGCATGCGCTTACCTGGAAACATGCGAGTAGTTCCATGCTTTGATGGACTGAGGACTTAATTCCCAACGTTTCAGATGTTTTACAATAGCACCATAAAATATTGCTGCTCTTTATATAACCCACTCCTCCAGCAACTCTATCACTAACCTTAGAATTCCTTCTCCCAAGCATAAGATAAATAATTTCATTATCCTTTGTCCAATAGTTGTGTTGTCTAGAGCATACATACTTCTGCATTCTAATAGTGGAAGTCATACACTTTTTAGTGGAACAAGTTCTCTTTGTTTTGAGGGGGAAAAAAGAGAAAAGTCACTTGGGGAAGGGAAGAAACATCTCTAACAGGCTTACTCCAAAAAAGTCAAACTATTTGTCAGAACACAGTTTTTGGTAAGAGGTCTGAGGTCTTAGCTGAAATGATTTGTGATTGTGTTTCCAGCAACTGCTATTGAGGATGGTAGCTCAATTCCCAGAGATACTAGTCAGGTCAAGAATTGCAGCTGCTCTAATAATCAGGCTCCCTGATCTCAGTGCTGCAGGCTAAGATTTCTGTTTCAGAGCAGATTTCCCCAAAAGAGCAAACGCTCACAAATGGTGTTTGTGTGGGGCATACACAGCACTGGAAACTACAGCAGTATAACATCTATTGATAAGTATGCATTTTAAGCTGTGCAAGAGCAATATAGCTACTGAAAACAGTGATACCATCTAGAAACTATACAACTCTAGGCAGCTGTGCAAGTAGGGGGAGGACATTGTGTCCTTCCCTCTGCGTTCCTCTCTTTGTACATCTACCGAGTCTTTATGAAACAGATGAAATAGCACGGTTAAGAAAAAACAAATGTATTTCAAGAGCACTGAAATGCAGATGACTGGCAAATTGCAGTTTCATTTACAACCAAGGACTATGGACATGAAGGAGTCCATGACTATGGAGTCAACATATAGACAATGCTTGGGAAGTTCTTGATAAAAATATGATCTAAATCACTAACATACCAGCAACAGTGTGCAAAACATAGGTGCTGATTCAGGAAAGCATGTGCTTCATTCCCATCAGAGTTAATGGTAATTAAGCACATACTTAAAGTTAAGCATATGTTGAAGTGATTTCTTAAATCAGGGACATATTAGCATCCATAGTACAGTACTCTGCTACACTTCAGAATTAGTTCAAACTGTCGACTTTTAATGATATATGCCATTCATAAGGAACGTGGAAGTAAGCAAAGTCCATGCGGGAACGTAAAATATAGGGAAATAGGTCCTGATTCAGCAGGCTTGAGAAGGAAGTCAAAGCAGATATTATAGGGATTAAAGAATCATAATAGAATAGCTCTGATGACTGAATATAGGTATTGGAAGTTATGTGCTGTTTAGGAGAGATAGGAAAAGGTAAAGGTGTACATCAGCAAAGAGGTAAACTGTAAATAAATACAAAGCGATCGTATGGACATAGCAGAATCTGTTTGGGCCAAAAATCACTTTGGGGAAGGATTATAAAAAGTGTTCTGTTGGGATAGTATTAGGTGTCTGCTACAAACCCCAGGGTCAGAATTGGATATGAATAGTAATCTTTTAAATATTACTTGAGAGACAAACATTTCTGGGAGACTAATTTTGGGAACCATAATGGGAGACTAACCTTCCGGGTAGAGTTTAGAGAATAAATACTACTAATACTGGTAGGGCCCACTTATTCCTGCTTGGGACAGATAACAGTTTTCTTCCTCAATTCACCACTGAGTTGCAGAACCAACCATAAGTGATGCAATTTTAGACTTGGTTTTGGTAAGCAGCGAGTACATCACAGAAGAGCTGGTTGTAGGAAATAACCTTGGATCAAGGAACTACAAGTCAATTCAGTTTACATTTAATGGAAGAATAATCAAAAACATGTCATTGTTTATGGATTTTTATTTCAAAAGGCCAGATTTAGGGAAATTAAGAGAATTTGAAAAAGAAGTCAACCAGACTGAAGATCTCAAGAATTTAGGAGGCTTGGAATTTCTTCAAATCAGCTATACAAAAACTACCTGAAATTTGCATCCAAGCACCTAGCTGGATGAATAACTACTTCAAAAGGTTATTAGGAGTAGGCAGAGAGCCTACAGGGAATGGAAAAAGGGGTTGATCATCAAATAAACCTACATTGTGGAGGTTAGAAAAAACATAGGGATAAAGTGAGAATTGCTAAAAGTGAAGGTGAATTAGCTCTTGCCAAGGAAATTAAAATAAATTATATTTCTTTATAGAAAGAAAGAGAAAAATATGGAAGGATGTGATTGGTCCTTTATGCAGTGAGGATGGGCCTCAATTTTCCATAAGAATAATATGGATCACGTGCATGAATGCAAAATGGCTGAAAGACATGAGCGTCTAGAAATGGAAGTGACCACATCTAAGGTAGAAGAAAAACTTAAAGAATTTAATGTCAAATCAGGGGTTGTGGATAATTTCCATCCTAGAATACTGGTCTACTTTGCTGGTGGCCGTCGATGGGAGATATACAAGCTATAGTACTTAGCTTGTGTACCTCCCATTGATTTACTTACGTTCCCTTACCACAGTGTCTCCACCGTGCTGCATCAACAGGAGACACCCTCTTGTCGACACAGACTTACTCTTTTCAGGAGGGGCATGGATTTACTGCGTCAGCTGGAGAGCATTTCCGGGATCGACTGAGCTGGTCTCCACTGCCTGCTCAATCGATCCCGCTGCATCGATCCATGCAGCCCCAACAGCGTAGACATACCCTAAAAGAACTGAATGCAAAATTGCTTGTCCACTAGCAAAGATTTCTAATAAATCTATCTAATTTTGGGTAGTATCCTATGATTGGAGAATAGCTGATGTCATACCTATATTTAAGAAAGAGATCCGGACAATTACAGATCTGTTAGTCTGAACTCAGTAGTTTGCAAGGCTTTAGAACCAACTGTCAATGAAAGAATAGTTAGATTCATAGAGGTAAATAGTATTAGGGTATAATGCAACATGGGTTTTCCCAAAGGTTGATCATGCCAGACTAACCGGATTTCCATCTTTGAAAAAATAACTGTTTTTTTAGATAAGGGAAATGCAGTAGATCTAATATATTTGGACTTTAGTAAAGCATTTGATCCATTTCATGTGATAGCACATGAAAAATAATTAGTTAAATTAAGGAAGATGGGAATCTGTACAAGCATTATAAGGAACTCACTAATGAGAAAGCAATGAGTTGCACTGAAAGGTGAATTAGGAAGGTTACTAGTGGAGTTCCTCAAGGATTGGTTTTGGGACCAATCTTATTCAATATTTTTATTAATGGCCTTGACACAAAAAGTATTAATGAATTTTGTACTAATGAAATTTGCTGATGATACAAAATTGAGAGGGACCATCAATACAGAGGAGGATCAGAATATTATACAGGAAGATCTGGATGACCTTGAAGATTGGAGTGACAGAAATGGGATGAAATTCAATAGTACAAAGGGCAAGGTCTTACACTTAGGGTCAGATAATGAAAATTTCTGCTACAAGATGGAGGTTCATCAGCTGTAAGCAATAGAGGAAGAAGCAGTTTTGGGTTGATCACAGATGACTATAAGCCATCAATGTGAAGTGGCTGTGAAAAAGGCAAATGAAATCCTAGTATGTATAAGAGTATTCATTTCCAGTAGAGTTAGAAAAGTATTAATGTTATTATATAAGGCACAGGCAACACCTCATTTGGAATACTGTGTACAATTTTGGCCATCCATGTTCAAGAATGATGAATTTAAACTACAACAGGTGCAGAAAAGAGCTACTAGGTTGGTTAGGGAAACAAAGGGCCTATCCTATGAGAGGAGACTGGAAGATCTTGAGTTATTTAGTCTAGCAAAAAGAAGGTTGAGAGAAGATATAATTGCTTTCTATAAATACAGTAGGGTAGTAAGTACCAGAGATGGTAAAGAGCTACTTAAGCTAAGGACAATGTTGGCACAAGAACAAGGCAACATAAAATGGCCATCAACAAATTCAGGCTGAAAATTAGGTTTCTAACCATCAGAGGGGTGAGGGTCTGGAAGAGCCTCACAATAGAAGCTGTGGGGGCAAATAATTTAATTAGTTTTAAGAGAGGGATGAACAAATTTATGAGTGATTGTATGACAGGGTTGCTTGTGACGGCAGGGAACAGGGCTCAACAGCTCTGGGGCTTACTTCTAGTTTGTGTCTTACCTTTCTAGAAGCTCATGTTTAAGGGTTTCAGCTGGCTACTTGCAGGGGTCAGAAAGGGATTTCACCCCTCCTCTGCAATGTATTCTGGAGGTACTTATTTATCTCTATCTGAAACATCAGGGATGGATGGCCATAGCTGGAGATGGGACATTGGACAGGAAAGGCCTGTGCTCTGAGTTGGCACCAAGCATTCTCCCTCTCAGGTGTTTGGCTGGTTGGTTCTTGCTCACATGCTCAGGATCTAACTGGTTCTCACAGGTGAGGTTGGAAAGGAATTTTGCCCCAGTTCAGATTGGTAGTGATATTGGAGATTTTTTTGCCTTCCTCTGCGGCGTGTGGGTGTTGCTCAAATACAAATACAAGGATTATCTGCATATATCTCACTTAATCATTTCCCTGCCATTGAGGGGGTCTCGGACACTGGTACACCTTGGTCCCTCCTATTTTCTACCTGTGGCACGTGCTAGTCTAGTCTCCTGTGGGCTGTAAGAGTTTGGTCTAATTTTGGTTTAATGTGCAGCTTCTGGGTGGTGTTGATGGTTTATGATTTACAGGATGACATGGTGGTCCTTTGCAGCCTTAAACTCTATGACTCAAGGCCATAGTGAAGGAATACAAAACTATCCAGTTTAACTTTCCAAATGTTCAAGCATGCAATATGCATTTTTTACATATATTAACATAAATAATTTAGTCAATGTCAAAATTAGCATTTCTGAACCAGACTTTTGCTATAAAAATGGGCTGAATTTCAGTCTTAGTAAAAAATGGCAGTTTTCTAAATTAGGCCTAAAGCTTAATATTCACCCTCAGACAATGTGGTTTTGAAAAGAATGGCCAAATTTCTCCCTTAGAAGTGGAAAAGATGTTGGTTTTGTTTTTGTTTGACCTAGGAAATACATGCCTATTGTTAAAAAAAAAAAAAAAACAAGAACAACACACCAAAAAAACCTTTCCATTCCTTTTTGACTAAAGCAGTTTTCAGACTTCTTGTGTAGCTCTACCAGACAACTTGCTGCAACCCAGGGATGGGAAAGCTGTTCGATAAGATATACAAAGATAGCTCTGATTTAACTTTCTAAGCAAGTCAATCACCATAATGTCTCAGGGTTTTGTAACAGGACTGCTGCTTATTGAGCACCCCTCCTGACTGCCAGTGTCTGTAGCGCCCCCCTCCTTTTTTCCCCTCTCTTCAGGGTCCTTTAATAACTCAGTCTTTCTTTGGTTAATCTGCCCTCCCCCCTGCCTTCTGGTGTTAGTTTAATACCAGAAGCAGTTTACAACCCAGAGACCTGAACTAAACTCCATTCCAACACCACAAAGGAGTAGTGTATATTTAGCACCGATGTTTACTTCCCACCCTTCCCCCCAGCTCTTCTTCCATCCTGGTCTGATCTCCCAACTAGTCCTCCCAGCCCTCCCTCGCTGGGACAGTGACATCCAGTCCTAAACACCGTCGTAACTTCCCACCCCTAGAAGTTTTTTTTCCTCCCTGCAGTGTCCACTGGCTTAGTTGCAGCCTGCTGGGCTTCCCCCCTTTTCTCTGCAGCCACCTTTCACTCTGTATCGGGGACTGCCTGATCTCTCATACATGGCTGGCTTAGCTCCAGGGGCAAGCTACCCTACCACCGCCCGGATTCATCAAGGCAATTCTGCATATGAGTAGCCCCATCGATTTCAACGGGACTACACATATGCTTGAAGTTAAGCATGTGCTTGAGTGTCCTGCTAAACTGAAGCCTAGAAGATGAACATATTATAACTCATAGGAAAACACACAAACAAGCTTTGTTCTCACCTTTCCTTGTGAGAGTTTGTTTTGTTTTAATTAATCATGCTCTCTCTTTTCTGTTCAACGCTCACTAAAAAAATAGACTGCACACAAATGTATTACTAGCACATTAACTTTTTTCAACTTAAACATATCCAATCATATTACTAGTTCTCTCTTCTTCCCATAATTCCCCTGATGTTGATCTCCTTAACTAGGAATTGCTATGTTTGCATAGAAATACCATTCCAATTTTCTAACCACTACATCCATCACAATCTCTTCATCTGTCCAAATTCTACAAAGCATATTTTAAAATGAATTGAGCTTCTTCCATTTTACTTCCCTTATTTTTATCCTTTTATTATTCTAAAATACAGACTGCTTTGAAAATAAAGAAAACATCAAAACAGGTGAAAGGAAGTGTTCAGGCTACTTGAAAACGGCATCCAATTTCTCCTCTCAGTTGTGTCAGAGATGCAAAAGTACCTTTTCTAGGCAAAGAAATAGGACAGAATTCTAGATGCATCAGAAAATAGAGTGACACTCCACTCCCAGAGAGTCAGCACACAGTTCTCCACTTTCTGCTTTTTAAGACCATTTCAGTAGCTCAGCAGATCTCTACCAAGAATCAATAGTTTGCACTTAGATACTGTGTGCAGCAGCTCTGTTTTACAATAGCCACTTTAAAGGGAAAGGGACGACTTATTTCCAAATGAAGTAAAATGTGCATTTTGGGTTTGAAAGGTCGTACTGTGATTCAAAATGCCACCTCTGCTTTTTCAAAGGCAGTGGGGATTCTTTGCCTGGACTGGAGGGGGAGACGGGGGAAAAAGAGTTAATGCCTCTTTTAAGGGTACAGAATTAGGATAGGAAGAGCCCAGAGTGTGACGGCATCGCCTGAGCAGTTCGGCAGGCTAGCAAAACTCAGGTAAGCCATTGGCCCCTGTGCACCAGAGGAAGGATATATAGTTCTTGACCCTCCAGCCCAAGACTCCTCTCACACCCAAATTATTATAGTACATGTGTGTGAAAACAATGTAAGAGAAGTTGACTTAATCATTGGGCACAGAGAGTTTTAGAGCAGATCCATGATCTTTTCATGGGGAGACTTACCTGGTCAGAAATGTTGAAGCAGAAGCCACAAGGCAATCCATGGATTGAGAAGACCAGAAGATGTGTGAATCATCAGAAACAGGGGGGACTGGCAATCATCCACCAAAAAAATGTCATACTGGGTGCTGGGTTATACAGGGACTGTGTGGTACACCTCTTTAACTGGGGAGCAGATATATTTTTTGCCTATGCTGTGGGGGAACTGCTAAATATCTGGGAACCCGGCTGGGTGCCATGGGAGGCAACCAAACTAACTCTTCTATAAAGGTGTCCTGTTCCCTGTTAAAGCAGAGCCGGAAGTGGACTTGGAGGTGTTCCCCAGAGAAACTAGGGAACGGGCTTGGGGCTTCTAATCTCTGGCACCGCAAGGAGGCCTCCCCTATTGCTCATACCCTTAAACCTTGCAAGAGCGAAGGGTGGGGCGACCCCAGGAACGTGGTGGGGAGCAGCTGTGGGTGGGTGGGGGTGGACAGCAGCCCTCTAGCCGGTGGGAATGATTAAAGAAGGAATCATGGCCTTCATGAGAGTTATTGCCAGCTAGTTCCCACGTGAGTGAAGTTAATAAAGCTGCAGCCTCAGTAAAGCCCAGCCCTTGCACCTCGTCTGTCTTTCTGCATGCCATGGCTCAGCCCTGCCTGTCATTGTTTAACATCTACATTACAACCAGTGCCTCAGCGTGAACGCCCGGAAGTTATCTGCCTCCTGGGCATACAAGGCTGTGCCTACTGCTGCACCCTTCTGTGGGGTGCAAATTGCCCCCGCCGCCCCCTGGCCAGGCACCTGGCACAAAACCCCATCTCCAAAGCACAGGAGGGGCAGAGGTGACACTGTGTAGTTGCTTCGCCCCACGCTCCTGTTTAATGCTATCCTAGGTGGTGCCTGTGTGATTCAGGGCCCGTCCACGCGGTGTGGCAAGGCTGTGTGTGATGCTGAGCCAGGGAGGATTAAGCAGCCAGCAGGCAGAGTAACCCAGAAATCAACCTTTAAGGACACATTAGAAAAGCACTGAAATGGTAAACAGGACTATTCCTTGTAGATAGTTACCAAAGCCGTGTTAAATAGATTAACGAGTTCTTAAAATCCAGGCCTGTATTGTTAGAGGATTGAGAATAGATCCTAATTTTATTGGTCTGTGTTTACGTATATCTTGTTAGAAGTCTAACAGTGTGATCTCATTAGCGTTTAGCTGCTAAACTTTGGATCCTGTGTGTAATGGTTCATTACTATATTCTATTGATTCAGGTATCGAAAGAGGATTTTAACGTTTAGATGAAACTTATGGTGTAATAATATAATTTTCTTTATTTCTCTTTGAAGTTTGTAAATTGTTTGAATGGTTAATTGCCTTATGGTAATGAATGCAACTGGTTACCCGTGTATGTACCCAAGTTTGAACGAAGTCTGCACATGGACTGCCTATTGGACAATAGCCTATTGAACTCATTCTAGAAGGACTTTTACAAATCAACAGCCTCACCATCTTTGCTATGAAACTGACTAAGAACTTCATTCATATCTGCATGTGTAAACATCTTTTAACCACAGTAACTTTTCTCTTCTTTTTTTGTTAAATACATCTTAGATTAGTTAAAAAGATTGGCTCCAGTTTCCCTGCTGGGAGCTCGTCAGCTGGACTCCAGGCATAGATCTCTCCACTGGAGGTGAGAAGCCTGAGAATCCTGGCTCCCAACCTTCCACACTGCCCCTCCTCAGCTGCAGGAAGTGTTCCTGGTGAGAGTGAATACCACAGACAAAAGGAGGGTAGAGTGGACATCAGCCACTGCAGTAATTACCTAAATACCTAGCATAGGTTGATTTAAGACTGTAGTGCTAACATGCCCTTTAAGTTACTTAAGTAGTAATTGAGGGTTATCAGTTTCTCGTAGGATCAGGTCCTTGGGTCTGCCCAGGACAAAGCTGACAACAGCCACTTGTTCTTCATTAAAGTGTCATTCAAGGGTTTTCCATATTTGCTTTTAAAAACCTGACTTTTGCACACAGTGAAATGAAAGTCTGTGAGGTGTCTGAGAAGAGGGTTCATACCCCTTTGCACACAAGTTACAGGCTTTGTTTGCCATTCATTATTATGGGGTAGTTGATGCATCTGCAACCAAGAACAACATTTTTGAATACTACTTCCCTGAAAGTTAAAAATCTCTAATTTTCTATATGCTTTCTGATTTCCTTACGTGATGCTTTCTTTGCGCCTGCCCATAACGGACAGTTCAATTATTCCCTTTAGTACTGTATCTGTAACTATACTTTCTTGTTACCTGTTTGATCATAATACTGCTCTGGGACTTTGGCAATGTAGCTGGTAATGTCAAATTTCCAATATCCTGACCTGGGATGCTGGTTCTTCTCTACATTGCTCTCTAAGCCATCTATTGGAGCATCCTCAGCTCCTTTGTTCTACAGCTCAAAAGTGAGAAAAAAATATAACCAAGTTAAGATTGATAATTTTGTAAATCTTTTTAAAGTGCGTTGCATTCCACATTTCAACATCATCAAAACTTAGCAATAAATGTGGATAAACAATGAAACAGCCTGGTTTTTAAATTATATTTACTCTAATGGCTTAGTCAGTAGAGGCTGACAGTTCTGAGGGGGTGCTAAGACACGCAGGTGAGCACTGAGTGCTCTTTGGAGAGCTGTATCATAGAGAGGATGCCTGATGAATAGTGCCCTGAGGGTAGGAGGAGAAAAGCTATGGTGCTTATAATCAGAAGAAAATGGCTACTTCATCTTTCTTAATGGCAGAATGCCGCAAGTGGCACCCAGTGAAGCAAGAAGTCCTAGATAAACTAAATCGTCTCCCAGAACTGATAAACCACTTAACTGTGGAAGGAACATAAGCAAAAACTTGTGAAGTAATAGTAAAGATCTTTCCAGGAACTGGTTATCATGAGGCAGGTTAAAGAGAAGGCAGTTATTTTTCAATATTTTGCTCTGAGCACAATGCTGAAAAACATGCTCTTTGCAGTCAAGTCACTGGGATTTTTTCCCTGTAAAATATGATCTGTGTCAGAACAAGTGAGGATTTTTTAAAAATCTATAATGCACTTCCATTATTAAATATCTAGGCATGAAAGCAAGATAGCAAAACAGAAGATACTGTTTATTAAAAGCACCAACCATTTAGCAAAATATACAATGGAACAACAATGAAGAATCCCTCTCATAATAAATTTTCAAACTGAAAGGGTTTTGATTGCTCCAGCTTCTGAATATAGTCATTATCTAAGTAAACACAATTTTCTTGGAAGACCAAACTGTCCTTTAGCAATCATTATTTTCCTGTCAATCAGAAGATTGCCTAGCCATGTCATTGCAACATCTCTGGAGTTATCTGGTTGCCTTTGTTTGCAATGGAACAAAGCTTTCCAGTTATCAGGAACCATGGCCATATTGCATGCAAAAATCACCTAACTGTAGATCTTAAAGACAAGAAGAAAGAGGCAAACAGCTTTTTTCTCCAGCCTGCTTGAAGGAGGACACCTCCAGAGGTATATATTAAAAGGAGATGCAGAGGCTGAAGATAAATATTTTTACTTCAGTTTGCACATTCAGTTTCCAGGCACCAATCGAAGATCATTCACTCTTAAAACAGTGGGAAATAGCCTTTGGAGATTACATGACTTCATTTTGATAGATGATGTTTTGTAAGGATGAATTTAAACAAAACCTTTGATATCTCAGTGGCCTATAATAAGGGTATTTAGTTTGCCTACCTAATTATGAATCCCCACAAAATTAACACTTTAATTCCACTGAACTGTGAATTCCACTGTTTTGTACAAGCCACATTTTTAGTCCAAGGAAGAAGAAAGAAAAAAAAAGACTAATTTTCTGAAAAGTACTGCATGGAATCTGGAATGATTAACAGTCATAAGACTTTACAGGACTACTTCTGAGATTTCAGATTTGAATGGCAACAAGTTTAGTGCAACTGCCTTTCAACCTTTACTGCAATAACTAGCAATAGGATTAGAAATTGGAGGTGGGGTGGGATGATGGACTTCTTAAGTAGAGCTGGGTAAAGACATGATTTTTTGGGCCACAGGCAATTCCAAAAAAATTGGTTCAGTTAAACTACACAGAAAACTTACCAAAAAAAATGGCAAATAAAAAAGCATCATTTCATGTTGAATGAAATATGTTTTGTTTTATCTGAAATGGGTGGCAGAGGCCCCCCTAGTACCTTTAGCTAGTTCTATGAGCACTTACCTAGGATATGCAAGAGCTAGGTTCATATCTCCCTCTCTGCCTGATGTGGAGAAGAAATTTGAACTTGGGTTTCCCAGATTGCATGACAGTGCTCTAGCCACTGGACTATGGGATACTCTGATGTGGGTCTCTCTCCATCTCTCCTGTTGAAACCATTCCATTTTTTATAAGGTAGTCAATTAATTGGAGCAGCGATTTGAACTCAGGTCTCCTATATCATAAATTAGTGCCCTAACTATCAGCTATAAAGTCAATTACTCAATGTCATTTTGAATTACTACGCATGAGGACAGAATATGGCCCTAGAAAAATAATACATTGTGAGTTTTGGAACCAGTCTCTAGTGTGAATCTTGCAAGGTAGACAATTCCATCACAACAAAATAATATAGTCAAAAGCCCACTATTTATAGGTGGCAGATGGTAAAAAGTGTAGCTGCTATAAGCAAGCCAGAAATTAAGTGCAAATTATGAGTCACTGTACACTGGATATGTTGGAAACATGTTAAGCGAATAGGATAGCATTACAAAGTGAAGAAGGGTCTTAATTGCCAAGGTTACAACTTGGATGAAACAGATAAAAACAGGACACAAGTGAATGCATTTAAGAAATGGAGTGTGAGAGCAATGAAAGCAACAAGTTGCATGACTACAAATACATTTTAAGATGAACAGGGCAGATGCTATTAGTTAGGCTGCTATGCAATTACAGTAATGCATTATGAAAAGAACCAGGGCATCCATCAAAATGTTGGTTGTAGCAGTCACACAGGCAAAATAGGAACATTTAAAAAAATATTTAACAAATGATGTAGTCAGGTCCTAACTTTGAGTCAGCATGGAGATGTAATGATCACTTAGATTCCAAGATTACACCCAGCTATGTATCACATGAACATCTGATGTGTGAGAAAAAATTAACTCTAGGTATGAATCAAGCAATGGGTAAAAAATAATGGATATCTGTTTAAACTATATTAAATAATAAAATGTTAGATACAGATGGTTGGGAATGTCACACAGACAACAAGAGATATGGAGATGAACAACTTCAGAAAATATGGTATGCTCACCTGTGTAGCATCTGCATATAAAATATTGATAAAATGTGATATAGAAAAAAAGAATTGGACATAAAATAGACCCAGCAGAACACCCACCAATAGATCACTTGCAGACTATAAATGAGAACTATAAGCTATTAATTATGTGTCATGAAGATAAGACAAACCAGAAGAGCATAATGTCATGAATACTATCAAATACAAATGATAATTAAGTTCATCACTGAGAAAATGAAGGAGAATGGATTATAGTTTTTTTAGTTCCAAAGAATTCTCAGTGATCATGTTTTTTCCACCAGCCATAGGAAAAATCCAGATAGCTTGAAATTGTAAGGATAAATGGTATTAAACACTTGCCCTTTATTTCTTGGTCACTTAGAAACTCTCATTTAAGAGGGAGAGAGATATGGGAGTAGGAAACTCAGACTTTATAAGTAGTTCCAACTCAACCTGACAGAACCAGACAACCAATCTTTGTGGTCTAAAGTTCTTACATTCTGTGGCAACAATTTTTCATTAGTTTAATTTCTATTTGAAGTAAAAGAAAAACAATGGTTTTCCTATTCAAGTACATGCTCTGTTGTGCTCACACACACAGTATGCAGATTATGAGACAGACTAATGTCTCTCTCCCCTGGAAATACTGTAATAACAAAGCCATTTTGCAAATCACAGTGCAATCAATTCAAATAATTCTGGAAAATTAATACCCCAAATGAATGCACTCTCAGAGCTCAGGGACTACAATTTATATTTTAGCCTTTTCATTTGTGTTTTACGTGGTCTACGTTATTCTGAAGCCGTAGACTTCTGTAGCATAGCGGGGATAATTTCTCCAGTTTTTCAGCATAATGATAATTTAATTATTTGACAGCCTTTAAAAGTGAAAGGAGAACACTTAAGTTTTGGATTCCAAAATAACTTGAACAAATGCACAAAGCTCTGGGTCAAAGAAATAGGTCATCTTCTGCTATGCAGCTGGTGGCGTCAGGAGGCAATGCCAGCAAAGGAATAGCAGATTCTGTATGCAGGGACCAAAAGCTCTGTTGTGGGAGGGAAAGGGGTTTCCCAAACACTAGTGGAAGAGGAATATGGGGGGAGGTTAAACCTGTGTACCTGCAGTGGCAATGTGGCTCCATTGGTCTCCTCCCCACCCCAGATTTCTGAGACACATAGAATAGTTCTGCTGTTGCGCTGTGGGATAATGTGTGAGAAGGACTCCCTTCTCACTCAGATCCCTGACAGCAACTGGCTACCAGAGACCAGTTATCATCAACACATTCCACTAGCAACATGTGAGGTGACTGGACCAAGAAGTAAAATCAGATACTATGCGTCTATGCATGCACGTGCACGTGGGAAATGTGTACCCTACATTTCTTCTGACCTCTGGCATGTTTTGGTCTGGAACTGTACAAAGCGGACTTAAAACATTCTGTTTGTCCCTGAAACAGACACACACCAGAGTGCACAACTCTTTCAAGCAGTGATGTCAATCTTAACGTATTGTTCTATTTCTGAGCTGATTCCCCTTCCCCCTTCTTTTTTAGCCTGCTGTAAATGATTTTCAAATTATGATGTTTGAATCACCAAAGGGTTTTAATTCCACATTAACTGTTTTGGTAACGCCAGTGTCGCTGTTGGTGTTGAGTTCTTGCTCCAAGTTAGTCTTTTAAATGAAATGAATCTTAGTATATTCACCTGGTTGCAGATATTTGGCTAGCCTGCTATCATGAATAAGCCAAAAGCAACTTCATCATAATATTGTAAAGATCCTTAAACATCATCTAAAATCTGTCCCAGCTAAGACAAAGCTCTGCAAAGCCTAGTCATAATTCAGGGCTGGGAAAAGGAAGGTGGTAGTTGCAGCTATGGAATTTCTAAATCTTCCAGGCCCTTCTGAAACCAACATCTTGAGACCAAGCATGGAACAATTTCAGCCCAACAGGAATTTGTTTGATTTTTAGTCATGAGCAAATGAAGGAGGAAATAAAGGGGGGATATAAATCAGACTTCAACCTTCACAACAGCTTTTGCCCTCTGCTCTCTCTCTCTCTCATCTGCCACTCTCTTTCTCTCTCTCTCATTTAGGAGATGTTCCTACACCACTGAAATCAAAGGGAGCTTTGCTACTAACTTCAGCGGATGCAGAATCGAGCCCATACTCTTTTGTTCTTTCGCCTCCTAGACTTGTGTCTCCCCTCCATTATTTCCATTTCTCTTAATTTTTCCTTTCTGTTCCATCTGCGCCCCCTTTCTTCCCTTCATCATATTTTCTGGGATACATCTTTTTATTCCCCCGAGTAGTCTTCCACAGTTCAGAACAGCTACATCTGTTGCCATCAGTCGCCTCATTGCCTCACCTCTAAGAGAGCGCAGATGGTGTTTCCAGCCCTGCCATCCTTTGGGGTGCCAAGGAAGGACAGCTTTAGGAGCCAAGCTGTCAGAGGTTATAGAAAAATAACTGAATTATTTCACATGCCAACCATTCCAGCCATGTTCCCTACTCAGACAGCAGCTTTCAGGCTATTCTGCCTCCTTTAGGTTCCCTGACATAAAGCAGGTTATGACCATTTTCAAATACCACAACATTCTCCAAGTGTCCCTGCTTCTTGGCATATGATCAAAGAAACAGGCATACACACAGGGTGAGACTGAGTTCTTTGGCAGCCAATAGTGTATATCCCAGCAACATTTAAATATTAATGTATGCTAAAGGACATCAGTTCACATCATATCATGCCCATTATTGGCTGCTGACAATTTATTTTGCTTAGTGAAATCTGAAAAATAAAGCTGATTTGTTGTTCCCATGAATACACTTCACGCCAGATTTAATAGTGCTAACATGCCAATTGTGGACAGCACTTTACATTGTAGACAGTGGAAAACGGAAAAGTTGTATTATGTTAAATACTACAATGTCTACATGCACCATAAGTCATCTAAGCATACAATGAGCTGGAACAATGCAGGCAGCACAACACACAGCAGCTGAAATTAAGCTAAATGGACTACAAAACCTTTTGATGAGGCACTAATAAATGATTGAAGATGGACACAGCTGCATACACAGCATTAGCTTTCTGATAATGAACACATTTTTTAATGTCTTTTCTTTTTTCTTCCCCACTCGTTTCAATGAAACACTACAAATATATTTGTACTAAGCAGCTAAGAAGTAAAATAAAGACAGTATTGTTTGCATGAAGAGCAAGCAATCTCAACACCAGCTCCCCATGCTCCATTATAAATCTGGCCACCATCATTTCACAGCTACTTTTATCATCCTAATGGGGGCTTTCAATATTTTAATGACAATTGAGTTAGTTTTATTACAGTCTATCAAAAACTTGCTGAAGCTTTCAGACTCTTCTACAGGGAATTATCCCACATAGGGGAGACCCAACACCACAAGTTACATCTAATGAAGTTTCCTGTACTTTTTTGCATGGTGCAAGGGATTTGCCACTCTTAGCGGAAGAAGCTGGGACACTGGACAAAAGGATCCTTTCAGATCTGCAGAATACAAGAAGAATCTGTGTTGATTCCTCTCTAACTCCCAGCTCCACCAGTTCTCCCAGGCCCTTACCGAGAACAGAATCTTCAGAAACCATACTTCCAGGGCACCTTCTAAAGGAACATGCAGGAGCTAAGCTTCCTGAGTATCTACAGCACAAACGAGGAAACTGGGGGGGAGGAGGATTCAGCCTCAAGCAATACCAATTTTCTCTGTAGGTCAGGGAGGAGGAAGTTGTGAAAGAGACCAGCTGGGAGCTGCTGCTTCCCTGAAATTCCCTGATTCTTCAAACACAGAGAACATAGAGAACTGAGTTGTTGGCCAGATGACTCCTGTGAAAATGTATTAAAAGATATAGTGCAATATTCCATGGAGCACGATCCTTTCAATTTGATTCCACAGCCTATTATTATTTGACATATACACTTGGGATTTAAATGTTAGGTTTTCTAAAATAAGTTTCAGATGGACAGCTGTTCTTGCTTCCGTTATCACTGTTGTGTGCGCCAACTCTGTTGTGTCTTTTGACCTTTAGTTGCTTTCTTAGCCTGTCTTAGTGGCGCTACTAGTCTCTTGAATCTCATTCTCACCATGTGTCAGCCCTTCTCTATTCTACTCCAGGTTTCTCTGTTGAGGCACATCCCAACAACAAGCACCCATTGCTTCAGCATTGTACTTCATTTCTGGGATGCAGAGGAGCTCTGTTAAGGATGACATTTGGCCAACACACAGAACAGGGTTATGTGTAAATTCTCACAGTACCTGCTTGTGCTTATCATTCCATTTCTATATCTCAGTCAAATACCCTAGCTAGAGTTGGGTTTCAAATTATAAAGTTCAGCAATCACTAATGTAGATTTTATTTAATTTAACAATTGACCTTGTATTCAATAGGTTTAATGACACCAACATTATAACGTATGCCCTATGCAAAAGAGAATACGCCAAAAAAATTACAATTTAACAAAAACCAAATAATTAAAACCTGCTTAGCTTTTCAATAATATAGCAGAATAAATAACGTCTCATAGCGCTTATATTACAGCTTTGTGTGGAACTCCATATTTCTGGTAACATTTATACTTTCAGAGATCATAAAGAATGGCAAATAAACATGCAGAAGTTGTAATTTTGTTCCCCATATTACTGCCCAAGTGTGTAAATTAATTCTTCATATTAGTGTTTTTGGTGCAAGAAACCACATTTAATAAGAATGACCTTTCTTATTTTCCTAACTATGGCACCAAAAAATCTATTATCCATATTTGCCAAGAGAGATCCTTAATGTACATCGTTACACAGTTAACAAATTGGTAGCCAAAGAATGGCAAACAGAATATCATTATGTTTTCTAAGAATGGGAGATTTCATGTATACTGTTGATTACAGTGCACTTATACAAGCATGAAAACACACTAAGTAAAATTGTGGTGGTCATTGAGTTTCTTTTTTTATGAAGTGGGGAAATTGTATAAACATTTTACGAGAGCAGTAACAGATACTCAAGATCCTTCAGGTTCATTCTTTTCAGAGACAGATTGTGGCAGACCCTGAGTGGGAGCACAAACTGAGGAGACAGTACCAGGAGCTCTCCCCTTTTCACACTCTTGAGCAAGAGACAGCTCAAGTCCAAGCCCTTTTACTCTATAAGGAAGGCCCTCAGGTGATGTAAATTGTCATGCCTCTCATGACTCCTCTGAGTGCAAAAGGAAAGGCTGACTCAGTAGTGCTAGCAGTCCTAGACTCACCCAAAGGATGGAGCAAAATTGCTACTCCACTGTGAGCTCAAATCACACCTGGAGTTGCTGAGTGTGCATCAACACTAATGCAGGAAGTCTAGTTCCAGTGTTGTTACTAGTGTGGAGACTCTCTGCCTCCTCTTGATTAAATCCACCTCTTCATAAAGAATCACAGAAAAGCTTCAGACCAAAAAAATGGTACAGGTTATATTTCTGGTGTGACTGTAGTGCTGCATTTTTTTATTGTAACTTAACAAGACCAAACAGAACTTATTAGGCTGAACTACTCAAACAGTCCACCCTAGCACTGCTCAGAATTTGTAAAGCCAGAAAACAAATCAGTATCATTCACTGTAGCATGGAGAGTTCTCACCGTCACTGATGAATAAGGGAATTAGGTATCCTCTGTTTTTGGAGATGTGGAAAACTTGTGACAGCTGCTTAACAGTTTTCATATTATATTTTATAGCATCATTCCAAAAACACATACAGAGATTTTTTGCTGAATCACATTTAGGAAAAAACAGGGAAAACACCCTTTAAATTACAAATAGTCTTAACAAATATAATGGAGCTACCATTTAAGGGAACAAACACCTTAACTGGAAATATTCACCGTGCATTTATTTGTATAGATCAGAATTTTCAAGGTCAATTATCCCCCTCACTTGTCCTTTAAACATTTACACTGGTGCCTTATTTTCATCTAAGTGCCAAAGCCAGTTTCAAAGAGTCATGAGGCAGATTTTTATGCCTAGAGCTGGCTATGCCTAAATTTTTGCTGATCCCTGCATGGTCAAGGAAAATTAAATGCACGGGCTGAGGTCTTCACTCAGTTTTCATGTAGGACTGCATCCTGCAAAGATTTATGCATGTGATTAAACTTATTTACAAGGGAAATCCATTGGTCTGTGTACCTAAGAGTTTTCAGGACCAAGCCTTTAGTTATTACTCAGCCCTCACTCAGTTAAACTTCCACAGACGTTGATAGGAGTTTGAATGAGTAAGGGGGACTAAGTAAAAACTATTGGAACCTTAGAAACCCTTGCTCTGGGACACATCTTAGTTCTCTTTTCCTACCTCCGTGTTCCTGAGATTCCACTATCATGGCAAGGGGCAGCAGCACTAAATCTCCTCCTCGTTCACCCTCAACAAAGGCCAGAAAAACACATGAAAACACCACAAGAAAGAACGTGTCACTAGGCTCTCGTGGGGGGGAAAGAAAATGCAACATGGTCCAAAATTCAGAAGTCTGTGCAGACTCTCTAGGTAGCACAACCTAATTGCAAACAATCAGAGCAAAAATAAAAAACACAACCCAGCTGATAAGCTCTGATGCACCCCAGAACAGCAATTCAAAAACATAAAAAAGGACACAAGGCATGCAAGTAGGTTGTCTATCAAAACATGTAATGGCCATGAATCAATTAGGTCAGCAACTGTCTGAACAAAACATGGTAACAGCCCAAACAGTAGTTATGTACCAGTAGACCTTTGGTAGCCGCACACACCCAATACTATGTACATAAGCACAGCCTTAAACAGGAACAGAAATGCTGAGCTCAGGGAGCAGGAACCAGAAAACAAAACAGGAACAGGAAGCAGAAAGGCAACACACACACCAATCATTGCCCCAACACCCGTAACTGCATACACAGGTGGCACAAGACAAAGTGTGAATGACAACTGGATAATCAGTGCTACCAAGCACATGCAGCTCCAAATGAGGTATTACTGCAGAAGACCAGGAGATCACCATACAATACTACCAAAACTTCATTTTTAATACATCCATGCAAAACTGAAAGTAAAAGTAGCTGAAAATCAGGTAGAGTAGGTTCCTATAAGACTACTCACGCATACATTGAACAGAAATGGTTGTTCAGTCCTGTACTAAATGTGATTTTTTTCATACTTAGCTATTGCCAACAAGTTTTGCCACAATAATTAATTGAGAGGGATAAAAATAGGGGACGGGAAGTTGGGGCCTTTTCCATCTACTATAACTGAATGAATAATCAGCAAACAGAATATTAGATAATTTATCCACTTTTTCTGGTAATTAAATATTTAAGAGAAGATCACAGTTTCTTCAAATTCATTCATTATTCAAGTTATCTAACACATTCTAATGGGGAGATTAATCACAAAACTGTTTTCTGGCAAGTATTCAGTAGTTATTGTTGCTATATTGGTTAGCTATGATGGGTCAGATGAGTCACATGGTTATTTCTGTTCCTTGATTGGAAATAGTCACATGTGCAGATTCAAAATTCAGTTTGTGAATACTCATACTTTGAAATTCACTTGCCATGACCATTCATACTCAGTGGAACATTAAGCCTGAACTGGACCTACATCCAAGACAACCAAAAGGTCACCATCAAAGCAAACTGTCCATGTTACCTCGCCCTACCCAATGTTTGACTAAACTGGAACACGAAAGGGGCAAAGTCAGTTTATGTTAAAAATTGAAGTGAATATTTGAAAGAAAGTGTTTTCTCCAGCTCTCAAACAAGCCATTTACTTGGTAGTTAGTATCTCTCAAGAATTTTACCATTTTATAGAATTGTGGGAAAATAAACTGGCAGGTACAACCACATATGTCCAATATTAATTTTATCCTAAATACTGAATTATCAGCACAGCTGTATAAAATCCAGTGATTTACTCTCAGTGGGGACTGCATGAAACTTTTATTTTGGTCTGATTTGACTAGATCCACACTCCTGAATTTTATTTTGAGTTTCAGGTTCTTACTGGCTTGGAATGAGCCTAAGAAAAACAGTCAAAATGGTCAAGTTACATCTTGTTTTGTGTCAAAGCTGATCTGAAACTATAAACTTGGCTATGGTTCACTGAAAAGTTGTTACCAGTGATATATCTTTTGAGAGACCTCAGCTGCTTTTAGTTTTTAATGAAGGCAGGTAAGCCGTGTTTTATAATGAAAAGTTTCACAAAATTCTGTTCCAATCTGGAGAAGACACCTGACCCAAACAGCTGAACTCTTGAGCAGCCCCATAACAAGCCAATTAACATTCCCTTATTACTACATTTCCAATAGGTTTCTGAATGCTCCTTCTTTTAAGATTCACTGAGGTCTAATAAATCCTCTGGATTATTTTAAATTGTACTGCCTGGGTTTTTAGATCTGCGGAGCTTGTTTTGTTATTTTACAGTGTCAAACTCTGAAAAGTTCTATTTTTCATCAATACTACATAGATAGTAATACAAGCTTCATTCTAGTCACATTTGCTCCAAAATACAGACTCATGCCTCACGCTTCCACAAGTAGGTGAAATATTGTGAACTTGACACATCTTACTGAATTAGTAGGTAACCTCAACTCAAGCCACAGAAGTGTACGTGGACATACTCTCCTATGGTAGCTGCTGCTGTTGCTTAGACATAGAATAGCATATGGAAGGTGATCTTGCTATAAACGCTGCAAATGCTACTTATTTTACTTCTGTTACTTCCTATACATCTCCCTCTATTTTTATAGAAGAATATAATTTGGGGCCTGTCATCATGCCTCAGGGGGGTCACTGCTGAGAATGCTAAATTCAAGACAACCTGCTGAGAAATAGGGGAAACTCACCCCCCACACTAGTGGTTATTCTATTATTAGCTATACGAAGTCAGAAAGAAAAGTAAACTTTGGTCTCACCACACTGGTTAACAAGAAGTCCAAACTGCAGTCTCCTTAAGTATTCTAGCCCTTGTTTCACCACTCAGACACTAGACTTTACGATGAGTAGTTATTTAAAACCAATTTCATCAAATAAAGAAAGGATCCTTCTAATCACAAGCAATCAGCCACAGAGCCAGGGCAATATATAACTCAGATTTTACCCAGTAACCACACTGTTGCTAATCCTTTAGTATCTAACATCTAAAGGTTTATTTATAAGAGAAAAGAAAGAGGAGAGAGCTAAAATGGTTAAGGAAGTCATATACATACAATAATTGCAAAATTCTTGGATCAGGTTTGCAGCAGTGCTGTTACAGATTGCTGGCTTGTAGTCTCTGGTAACTAAAATGATTGGAAGGTCCTCAGTCCATAGTTAATATGCCCCTTTTCATGTAAATCTAGAGATCAGAGCAAGAAAGAGGCAAAATGGAGATGCCTCAAGGATCCTTTGTACCTTCTCCCATGTGGAAGGAATGCTCTGTCTTAGTTTATGGAAAATTAAGGCACAGGATGAACTCCAGGGTCACATGAACAAGTCACATGCCCTTAATTGCTTTGATGACTCACAGGAGCAACCATTACCCATATTCTAGCTAAAGCATCCACAGGAAGGCTCACAGGGCAGGGGAAAGCTTCTTCTATGGCCTGTTGTGTTCTTTAATGGGCCATCAACTTGAATGGCCTATTCGCAATGAGCTGGCTAGACTGGATGTAAACTACCTTAAAGGTGTTACCCAAGGACAAATAGGTTTGAAATGTACATAGTCAATATTCATAAAGTCAACTTTAGATACAAAGATTATGCATGCATACAAACAGAATAATCATATTTAATGAATTGAAACTTTCCCATTGATACCTTACGTGACATACTTTGTATAAAATGTGTTGCAATTATCTAACAGTGGAAATATTTGACCTTGTCTACACTCAAAAAATAAGCAAACATAACATACAGCTGCACAATTACAGGAGCACTTCCACCAACCTAAGAGGGGTAGTGTGGGGAGCTGAGAGACCAGGCTTTCAGCTCCCTGCCACAGGCTAGCTTCCAGTGGGCTGCCATCCCCGCACACACACACTTCCTGTTCCCTGCCAGGAGTCAGCACTGGGCCTCTCCCATCCCAGTTTCCCACCAAAAGCTGGGAGAAGCCTCTAGGGGTTTCCCTCTCCCCATTCCCAGGGAAAAGGAGCCCAAGGCTTCTTGCCCCTAGTGAGTGGGGGCCAGCTGCCCTGGCTTCTCACCCCACCAAACTTCTGGTCTCCACCAGGAAAGGCCAGGCAGCCTTGTCAATTTCATGGTTCAGAGGTGGCTGCCATGCTTCCGAGTGCAAGCTGGGGTTTAGCCACCCACAGCTTCTCCCATCCCAGCTGGGGGAGCCCTGGGGCTTTTTGCCCTGTTCCCAGCCAGAAGCTGGGGTGTAGCTGCCCCAGGGGGTTTTGCCCTGCTCCCAGCTGGACAGCTAGTTACCTATGTAAGGGGAACGCAGTGTCTACATTGACCTTGTCACCCTATCTATGCCAACATAAGCCCTACTCCTCTCGTTGAGGTGGTTTTATTATGTCGGCATAGCAAGGGAGTTACATCATTGGGAGGCGCCTTTCAGCCTGTACATCTCCACTTTTTTGTCGACAAAAGCTGACTTTTGTCGATGAAATTCTCTAGTGTAGACTAGCTCTTAATGATATAAATGGTCATGTTTCAATCACACACCATCACAGGGCTAAAGTGAGAAATCCCACCATGACCCATGTTTACTGTAAACTTCCCCACCTGTGATTGTGGAGAATCACACAAATTTCACATTTTGATATTTTGCAGCAAGAAGTACTTTTTTTAAAACTGGGTTTTAGTGCTGCTAAAAAGTGATGGGTTGAAAAAATCAGGGGACCTAACATTCTCTGTTCTTCCTGGTAGAGATATAGGGGACTCAGCCCCTCACACTCAGGCAAAACTGTGAGACCTGAGTGAAGACTAAGCAGCAACAAAGACATGACTTGAGGATTTGGTCTGCACAGAACAGATACAGCATAGATACTAACATTGCACCTCTTCCCTTATTGTCCTACGTAGGTCTTTAAACTCTGACTAGGATGGAGCATTTCTGCCTGTGAAAAGATATTTAAGTCACCATACTCACTCAGCTATTGTCTTCTCTTCTGAGAGTGTTGCAAAGGGGTCAGTTTGTTTCAAATATATGCATATCTCTGTATCTTTAACAGATTTTTCATTCCGTGTTAAAGGAGCAATTCACCACGAACTGTTTTGAGCAATAGGCTCCATAACTTTTCTGGGCTGGTGGTCAGGAAATCAGGGACAGTCATTTTGCAATAATGCTGTGGCATTAAGGCAGGTAAGGTTTTAAGGCAGGTAAGGTTAGACCCAGAAAATAAGTTGCCTTTTCTAATGTTTGAAATAACATCATCATACTTTTTAAACAATATTTTAGATTGAATATTTTGATTAGACATATATCAAATATTTTGAATGTTCTAAAGGATTTCTGAGACAAAGTAGAATCTAATGGAAATGCAATCTGGTTGGAAGAATTTCCTCAGCAGCATTACATTTATTTTTATCTTTATAGTTTCTTACACAAATAAAAGTATGTCACATGTACATCTGTACTTGCAGAACAGGTACCCCATCCATTTTAAATTTACTAGTGTGAAGCTAAGAAGATCATGACTGAGCAAAAATACATAAGCAATATAAATGGCTTTAAAATTGTATGGGTCTTCATAATTAAAATAGAAAACCAAATGGCTTCTTATAACCTAAATGTGAAACAACTGAGTGTCACCTTTGCCTGCATACCAGAGTCCTTTGTGCACTGAATGGAACTAAACAGGACAGACACAGCCTGAGGTAAGATGCACGGGTGGCATATTGATATTGTTATTTCTTTTCCTTTCTTGTTTTGCTAGATTGCAGCAATCATTGCTTGTTTGTTTGTTGCTTAAGGGTTTTGCCATCTTCATTCCTTCCTGACTCAATAACAAAACTTAGTAAATAGAGGAATTCCTTTCTGCATATAATACCACAAGGAGAGAAAGCCAAGATTTTTAACAATTATATAAAAGTTTTTCCCTCAGGTATGTTTTTTGAAAGCCAGGTATTACTGCACAGCATGCAGTGAGGCAGGAGTCAACCAATGGGTGCAAATACAAAGAAGCAAATGCCATGATATCCAAGTGTTATGATGGAAGGGAGACTAAAATAAAATAATACATAAGATAAATCTGAGAAGAGAGAGGGGACAAAAGCAAGTTACAGGACTAAGATTTGAGGACCTTTTGGAAAAATCTAGCCTCATTGAAGTCAATGGGAGTTTGCCATTGACTCCAGTGGGGCTACAATTTCACCATGTGTTTGTATTATCAGCAAACTGTTAAGGAATTAACTTTTGATACTTGAGATGTGGTAACGTGAAATAAGTGCCAGAGAAAAGTAGCCATATATTGGTAAATGTACACATTGATTTTAAAAATTTAACACCTACAATTAGTCTTTCCATTAATAGGATTTTCAAATGGAAAAGTAGCTTTATTGCTTAGATCTGGTCAGAAACTTTTTGATAAGTTATTTCAAAGCTATGTTTCACAGAGACGTACCAGTTTGAACTAACTTTTTGAGGGGAAGGTTCCTAAGGTCCAGGGTGGATTCTCTGGGAAGGAGAAGGAGAAGGAGGAGAGAAAAATCTAAAACTGGACCTTTTTTATCTGAAAATGGATGTTTCAACACTATTCAGTTTTGTGAAATGTTTGAAAGGTTTTCGTTTTTTCCCCAAACACAGAATGAAAAGTTTCTAAACCTTGAAAATTTTCACAAAATGGAACTGTCGTTCTCCATCCAGCTCTATTATTGACTGAGCCAACATATGTAGTCTCCATTTAACATCAGGCAGTAGAAGAAAATGGCAGAAGTGAACTTACCACAAAAGAGTCCTACTTCAGAGACTTAAGGAGAGTAAGCAAAAAAAAAAAATACAAGTCTCAAATCTGATATAATCAAACGGATCCTGGAAAAACTTAGCTTCAGGGGCAACTTTAAAGAGCAAATTTCACCTAAAATGTTACTGTACAAATGTCATTGTGGTATTCTATGCTTCTGGTCTGTCAAGGATGTCCTAACCTGCTGTGCTCAGTTTTCAAGTAAAAAGAGGCTAGTTTTTCCCAGCATGTCAAACTTGGCCTATGTTCTGAGAGTCAGAGTTCTTTCCTATTCATACATCATCTCCGGTAATAAGTATTAATTAATTAGTTAATAAGTATTAATTAATTAATTAATAAGTAATAAGTATTAATTAACAGTGTTGAAATCTGAAAAAGAAAAAAAGACCCTCAGCATGAGTTCTCAGAGCCCAAGTTCAATTTGTGGTGTTGGCAGTTAGAAAAAAAAACCCATATTTTTAATTGCATTTTGTATCTAGAAGTCATTAAAAGACCAAAATGAGACCCCCATGATAGCACTTTCAGTCACTTTTCAGGGTTCAACCGACATTTTAAAGACTTCCTGGATCAAGTTCCTGCATCATGTCATTATGCTGTAACCCCCACCCCTCTTTTGGGAATGTTGATAGCTCCCATTAATGTAGCTTTGTCATCCTGAGAAGCGCTTTAGCACTGAACTTATCTTAGTAGGCAGCCTGTCACTAGAAGACAATGTAACCCTGTCAGTGTCTAACAAGTGCAACCCCATTAGTCTTGTTCTTTAGCCTGTCTAGCCACTTTTCTATCAGTCTGATTCTGGCACTCAGTGGAGTGCCATAGCTGGATGATACGTGTTCCAGCCGGCATATGACGTCACTTAGGATAACAGTACACAAAACATAGCTTGCCTTTATATCCTGTGACAGGGCCAGGCCTGACGGCTTTGCCAGAGTGTGGGAAGGCAGATATATCAGCCCCAGGCTCAACAAAGCCCTGTTCCCTGGGTGACTCAGCTGGGGGCTGATTAGGCAGTTAGGCCACCTGGGGCTGCTTAACCAATCAGGCCAGCTGGGTCCAATCAGGAAACCCCGCCCCAAACACTTAAAAGCCTGCAGGGCAGGCAGGCAGTTGTGGAGTTTGGAGAGAGGAGCTGTGGAGGATGGAGGTAGTTATAATTTGGAGACAGTTACAGCTTTGGAGGTTTGCAGCTCGAAAGCCTGCAGTGGGAGTTGGCGGCTTGGAGCTGGCAGCCTGCAGCCTACAGAGGCTTGCAGCTTCCACAGTTGCTACCGCAGCCCCGAAGGGCAGAGCACCTGGCTGGAGACGCAGGGAGTGGTCCACGGACTACCCCAGAGGGAAGGTAGCAGTACCCAGGGGCAGAGTGGACCCCGGCTACCCCCCCCCGATCCTTCCCCAGCTGCACCACCGGCTAGGCCGGCAGAGCGCAAGACCCACGAGGGCGGAGTACCTTACCCTCCCCTGCCCCAACCTTGCCACAATCCATATATATGTGATGTCTCTTTTGTTGCCTGTGGGAATACACATACATACGTTGTCTTGTCTCTAATGTCCCTTGTTTGGCATTGGACATGGAGGCTACCAATCAAGCAACACTGACGGGTCTACCAAAGAAACCTTGATTACACCTTACTCAGACAACACTCACTATGCACTATGCCTTCATATAGCCTGTTGCATTTTCTTGTGTGGTGTCAGGTGTCAAAGACAGAGTCTGTATCAGTTTCTCCTCTTCATGTATTGACAACCTGTGGAGAAACACCTTCCAATCCTCATACACATTCCCCCCATCATTCTTTCTCAGGTGAGAGATGTGCTGGTACTGATGAGGTGACTTCTTCTTTCCTGCTCGCCCTCTCCTCCTCACTAACAACCTTTCGGTGATACCAAAGAAGCCCAGTGAGAACAAGCAGGAGCAGCAGTGAGGTGGAGGAAGGAAGACAGGGTGGATTTGGTTCAGCAACCCCTACTAGCTGGAAGCAGAAATTGCATGGAAGCTCATGTTTCCTCCCTGAGCAAAGGCCGAGGCAAATACACAAGGATTACACCGTGTGAGTGATACTTGTAAGGTATATTACCACAGTACAAACATTTATGATAAAACCTTGTGTGCATCTTAATTGTACCCATTCTAGTTTGGTTGTGAGACAATCAATGTCAAATATATGATGTCAGGTGAAAACTAAAGTAAAAATATGGTGAAATGGAAATAATACATACATTCAAGCTTTGTAGAACTCAGGAGAACTGTAATGTACCATAAAGCTTACAGAAAAACTTGACATTTTAAGATGTCCATCCTGAATGCTCAGAACTGTTTCAGGTCATTTGGATAAGCTTTGGCTGAACATCTGAACTTCTCAATGACTGCCTTAACCAAATCCCTGAATCTTTTGAATTTAACTTTTCACTTGTGAGCGGTCCTCTGCACCCATCTACCCTATCAATGCAGAATTAAGAGGGCTGGTTATAATACAACTGAACCCCTGGATTGGTTGCAACACCATTTCAGTCTACACTATAACTGGAACACTTTTAACTGGGTCAGAGGACAACCATGTAATAAGTGGGCCTCCTGATAAGATTATATTTGTAGAGTAGAACAGGCCAATGAAAGGAAAGAGGGAGTGGGGTGGGGCAAATTGAATCTTGGTGTAAGCAGGCTAGAGTCACATTCATTTAATGGTCTTTGAATAGTTGCACCCACTAACACCAGTGCTAAAATTTGGTCAAAGGAGACCAACGAGTAGGTTTCACACAGGCTGAGGTTCAAGAACGTATCATACCTTGAACTCTGTGCTCAGTTCAAGTGTGTTTGATGCCAATATTTCATGCCACAATGACTTCTGTATCAGATTCTCAGTTTTTAAAAAACACAAATCTTGCTTTCCAAGAAATGGAAAAAAATCTCTTTATAATGCACATTAAACTTCTGTGCCCACAGTTATGAATAAAGAAAGAACTTTATCTAGGTCAGTGCACTGAAGGTACATTAAAATTGTATCCTTCCCTAAGTTGTAATTTTAAAGTGGCATGTATGACAAGCCTTATGGAACCACTCAGAATTTTCTCTTGACATCTTTCTGTCATTGTTATCAAAAGCTTCATCTTCCAAACTCTTATTTCCAGACATCTAGCTGTCACTGGATTATTGTGTTACTCTGACAGCTTTACTATCCATAGCTATATATGTAAACACATACACAACTGACAGCTAAAGTTCATGTGACATGGAAATCATTACCTTCAGCTCCAGAAACATAGGCTTCCAAGTACTTAGCTAAAAGAGAGACACAAATAATTCAGGCTCCTATCCCTTCCTTCCTGTTTAAAATGTCTTAAATGGCTTAGCTGTACAGTAAAACCACTAAACAAAATGCCCAAATGGTTTATTTTGCAAACCTTTTGTTGACAGCGACTCATGGGATGGAAAATGTTGTCAATACTCCTACAAATATGCTTATCTATCAATATTCATGATGGAAGCACCGATGCAAGCCTTCTGAAAGTTGCTGGTGCATTTTGGAGTCATCCAAACACAAAACAGGAACAATGCCATGATTTAGTGAGCCAATCAGAGAGTACAACAAATGAACTTTTAAAGAAATCGTTACAGTGAGTGGTATTTGGGTAACCAATAAACTAAACTCTCATTTAATAAGAATAAAATCTTGAAATTCAAACTATATTCACAGATAATTCACTAACAAAAATGGGCTATGTTAAAGAAATTATTCACTATGAATAGTTCAACCACCACTAATAAATACAAATGGTCAAGTTAAGGCTTAGCGAAGAGCAACTTGACTGATTTCCACCAAGCAGAATTCACTTCACACCAGACGTGAATTTACCCCCAAAAGAATAAAGTTTCAAATCTTGGTATTGTCGGGGCAATAACCCAGCTTTCCCATTGAATCCTATCCTGCATAGACAGCAATGGCGTTTTTCCAGCTAGTTGGATATGCTATTTTGACTCATTATGAAAAAAGCCCTGTCAGATTGTGCTATCTAAACACATATCCGCATGTGGGCCCAGGATGACAGGGAAAAGTTGGAGGAAAAGAGACATACAATAATCACAGGTGAAATCTAAACCTCCCTATATTAATATTCTCACTTGTACCAGCTAGGGTCTGCAGTTCAGATTTCAGCCAGAAGAAAGTCAGATAATTTGACTGCATCCCTCCTCAAGATTTCTACAATGTGCAACCACGGTTTGGTTGTGCTCCATGACCCACAGGAATCCAACCTGCAAAGGCTGCTCAGAACACACACTTAGCCCTTAATTAAGGAAAACATTTAAGCATGTGCTTTGTTGATTAGGACTGGATTGCTGAATCAGAGCCTGAATCGCAACATCCCATGCTTCTTTAGTCACATCCTACCTAGTCGCCACCATCCATTTTTTGGCACAAGAGATGGCTGTGGCTGCTTCCTGTCTCTGATCTCCCACTAGCTATTCCTTCGGATGTAAGAGGCCCTTAACACAGCCTGTCCGGTAGAAATCAGCATAGATCTTGGTCTGAATCTGGCCCACGCAGGAAAGAAAAGCGAGATAAAGTTCTTTTGTTCTCACTCTATGTTTCCTAATTTTCCCACCCCTCAGTGCACTTCTTATTTTAAACCTAGATTTATCTCAGTCCCTTCCAAACTGCTCATTGTACCCGTCTTGTTACCATATTAATTTTTCAACACCACAGAAGGAAAGTAATGAACCTGAGGGCACACAAAACGCAGTGTTTTGCTACCTGACTGAAAACTACACTAAGCTTCCTGCTCTATTTGTTTTCCTTGTCCTTCATTTGGCATCTCTCTCTGAAATGTAGGCAGAAGCGCTTGTTCGGAAATCTCGACTTAATGTGGTTTTGTCCTGAATACAAATATAGTACTATACATAACAGAGCAGACAGCAAGGTATTTGCACTTTAGAAACACTGATTTGCCCCACCTAGGAGGGTGTGCTGGAAAGAAAGCATCTAAATCTTGACCAAAGAGAATAATGTAACAGTTCATAAGAACAACTTCTGGCCTTTTTACAGGTGCTCACAAAAATGGCATTGACAATTCATCCTTGAGCTCAGTTAAACTTTTAGATGTTGCTATTGAAGTCAGTGCTGATTAATCCAACAATGTTAGTTTCTGCTGATATACTGTTACTAAAGTCAGTGAACTTATGCCATTTTACTTTAATGTTTGTACAAAATATCACAGTGTTATTTCTTGATCACCTAAAAGTATAAAGCTATGGTTTTCATCCTATTGTGGGCCACATATGGAGCTCTCTGTGTGTTATATGGACTGCATCCACACAATATATAGACTATTTGTATGGCCCAAAGGATGTCACGGGGGTTGCAGCTGACTGGGCTGCAAGTGGCCCAGAGACCCACTGGTATGAAGTCATGTGTTTCAAATGGGAGAACTGTCAATTAACATTTATTGTAGCTGGCCCATTTCTGCATCATAGCAAGATGCAATATCCTGAATAAATACAAGTGATTGGTAATTCAGAAGTTCATTCTGCAAAAGCCCCCAAAGATTTGACCTTGTTTTAGGGCCAGATCCTCAGACGTGCAACAGATGTAGTGTGTACAGATTAATAAGGGAGAAGTGCAATGAACCCTTTAAGCCACATTTATGCCTCTCTACCCCATCCCTGAATCTGTGGTGTCCCAGGACCAGGCCAGTCCTTTGACACATGAGCTAACTTCTAATATGTTCTGAGATACACGTTGATATCTATTCTGACTGCTGGGGATAATCAGAGTGCATGCACATTCCATCCACACCCACTTGTCTCCAGCTATACCCCCTACATGGGGTGCTGGCAATGAAGGTGGAACAGAATCACAATGGCAGCTTTATATCTCCCAGGAATGGGGGCCCAATACGCCTACCTTCTGTAGCACAAAGGAGGATTGCGCTCCATGTTGTTGGATTTCCAATATTTCTTGATTAGAGTCAAAGAATGGAATTCTAGAGTCTTCAAGGCAATTACTACTGGCAAGTGGGTTGACCTGATGCCCCACCAAGCTCTTTACACCTCCCTCAAGCTTAGGGTGATCAGAGTTCTGCATTTTATAGGGACAGTCCCTGTATTTAGGGCTTCTTTTTTTTTTTTTTTTTAAATATAGGCACCTATTATCCACCACCCTGCCCATTTTTCACCCTACCCAAGTCCTAGACACTTTGTTACTGTACCCACCTCCTCTCAGTTCTCTTCCAGCAGTGCTCATATAGCTGATCCAATCTAACAGCTCCAATGAAAAGACAACTGACAATGGAAGTGGAGCACACTGTGAAGACTCAGGCTTTATAACCACCACTCAGAGCAGCACCAGTCGCCACCCACCCAGGACAACAGAAGCACCACCCCAACAAACATAGGGTGTTTGATCAGAAAAAGCTGCATGACTAGTTAGCTCACGTTGTCAGCAACATGCCTTACACACACAGCCCCTATGCATCAGAAATTCCAGTAAGAATTGTCTGTGTTACTTTGGCCCTTCTACTTCTGGCCCAAAATATATAGTGCTAAGGCACTTATGGTAGCCCCCATGAAAAAGGTATGTGAGTCCCTTACAATATTTAATATATTTCTCCTCACAACACCCCTGCAAGGTAGAAAAGTGCTATTATCCACACTTTACAGATGGGAAACAGAGACAAACTTGTCCAAGGTCACTCAGGAAGTCTGTGAGCTCAGGGAGTTTAATCTAGGTCTCCTACGTCTTAGTCTAGTGCCCTAACCACTGGACTGGCCCTTCCTCTCTTTTATTGGGGTGACAGAGAAATTCAGAATTTAATAAAGTGACCTTCACTTAACCATATTCACCATTTGTTCTTAATTTAATCTTTTTTGACAATGAAGAATCCATGTGAGGTTGCTGCGTCAGTGCCACAGATTACGTGTTACACACACAAGTCTGGGGAACATTTTGATAGTAGACAACTGAGGAGCAGTTTCTAAAGTGCCCTCTACTGGTGAGGACAAGGTGACTCCAAAAACAGCAGCGCATTACTGAATATTATGCCAGCCATGACAAAAAGCACAGTGGTACAAGCTACATAATGAGTACATTTAAAGATAAAGAGATTTACAGTACCCGCGTAAGCCTTTGATGTAAATTCACAACTCACCTACACTTCACTCAAGCTAGCACATTAAAATGAATGCTTTGTTTGGAAAAATCTACAGTATTTCCTTTAAAAGTCAATATTTGCCAATAGTTGCTTTATTGGTATCTAAGATGCCAAAGTTATTTCCTATTCTAAGCATAGAGGAAAGTTGTGGAATCTCATACCACAATGTGGTAAATTGTTGGCAAAAGATGACCACCATACATATAAGAATTGCCACTTCCCTTCAAGAATCATATGACACAGACTGCAACACAGGAAATCCTCCATAGCTCTTGTGATAGTTAAGCATAAAACAAAGCATGAAAAATGAGTTAAGCAAAACAACGTAAAGCTTTAGTGACTCATGACATCACCAGTCACGGATCTCCTACAACTTTAAAAAGACCAAGATAGTATTGAATAGGCCTAAACACAAAACACCCTCTTCCTCACATTAAAATGGATGTTTGGAATGAATGAATAACCTCTTTCACTTTTAATTTAGGTGTGCTGGTTGACATGGCTGTTATTATTCACGGCAGCAGTACACTAGCCACAGTACAGCAGAAAGAATAGCTGTAATTCCATCAAGTATCTTTGAGGTTTTCCCTGGGTTTTGAGAGTGTTTTAGAAGCACCTCTAATTTTACATAGGTGTAGGCAAGTCTGTTTTTAACTAAGGGCTATTTTTATTTTTCTCTGTCTTATACAACTAGAATGCAGTAAAGGATGAAAGGAATTATTCACAGCCCGATATCTCTCCCCTTATGTCCAAATACTCATGGCAGCCTTGTAAATTTTCAACATTTGAGTTAAGATAAATCTTCTATCAGGAAGTATCACTTCATTTACAAAACTGACCAACCAATAAAACATCACAGAGATTGCTATGATAAGCTTTGTTGTCTTTACAAAAAATGTAGAGGCTAGGGCTCCACTGATGTGTTCTGTGCACACGACCACTTAAATGCTGAGTGGAGCAGACACCATCTTTTTGTTATGTGTTTGAACAGAGTCTAGCACAAGGTGATTTTGATCCATGACCAGGGCTTCTACAATATAAATAATAATAATTAGTCATAATAATTAATAAGGTATTTGTGTGTTTAAATATGCTAAATCCAAAGAACAGCCTGAAAGGGAACAGTTATGGAGGCAGATGTGGCTGATGAAAGAGGAAGCAAAGAAACTCCCTTTAGGATTAAAACAAGCAAAAGAAAAAACAAAAACAAAACATTTTTGCCTTTGTTTCAGAAGAAATTCTGAATGATGGTTTTTTATTTTAGGCCAAACTCTCTTGCCATGCCTTTATTTTGGGCCTTCGCTATTGCTGCAGAGAAATCCAGATGCAGAGGGTGTTCTGCTGCATGGTTGAGTGCACAGAATTTTGGGAGTCTACATGGTGGTCCACACTCTCTAAATTCTCAGCTTTGTAGTGGCTTCCTCCAAACTCCTGTGCAGCAGCGTTTGTGCGGCAGAGGAGGGACAGGCAGCAGGATGAGTGGGGGTAGATCCACGAGTTGTTACCTTATGAGATGGGGACATGGTTACAGTCGCTCTGGAGCTGGTGAGAGAAGATTTCCCTCTCAATCCACTGTGGAACCATTCTGTACCAAACTCAGCTACTCAGGGTTGGTATGGGGGAAGATTTGGGATAGGGTTCATGTATATGTAAATAGTTTGAACCAAAACCTTTGTCCATTCTCCTTTTTTCACACACTCTTTAAACAGGTAAATTCCCAGTGATTTCAGGATTTGGATCATTGTAAAGAGCTATTAGGAGAGAAAACTTATTTCTTGAGACATTTAAAACTATATTATTCAGGATACAGCACTCAGATATACTGCAGGGAGCATTCCTGCACTGACAAGGGTATGGATTAGATGACTCAATAAAGTTTCTTCTCCATGCCTAACTTCTACATCTGGGATTTTCAAAAGGACACTTTGAAAGAAGTTAGGGAGTTAGATGCCCAACCCCCACTCAAATGACAATAGAAGCTGGGCATCTAACTTCTTTGGGCTCCTTTGATAACCTCCCGTATTGTTCTACAGCTATATTTGTATTCATAATCCAAACCAGTTTCCTCTCTGGACCTCTTTATAGCACATCGGGATGAGTGACAACCCTGCGTTTTTCATCCCCAGTAAAGGAAACCAGATTTGTGGGACATGGGGGAGCATGACAGGACACCCTTTGCTCTCGTCCCCTTTGCTTTGCACAGACTGCCCAGTGACCTTCTTTTGTATAGATACCACCTGACAGTATTTCACTCCACCACCTTTTACATGTTATTGCACTCACGGCATTTACAAAGCGCTTTTTTTTTTAAACTTTCCCTTCTCCGAAGGCAAGGGGAGAAGGGGAGTCTCCTTCCAGAGAATCATCTTTGGCCCATATCTCTTCTGCTTTTTCCCCAACTGCACTTCTTTTCTGTGCTCTTTTCTCCAGTCTCCTTGTTAATGGGCTGATTAGTTTCCCCCTCCCTAGTCTGATCTGGTAATCGGGAACTCTTCTCCTTAATCAGGCTCTACCTGGGAGCCTAATTGGTTAAACAGCGACCAGTGTGTTGGTTCAGTTGCTCATTCCCAGCATCTGTCACAGGGAGAGGAGACTTGAATTAGCAAGGGCTTAAACAGAGTTCTTTAAAAGGTCTAAGGATGGGATTTTTGGGCCCCCAAATCCCGCTGCAAAACAGCCAAAGAGAAAATCACTCCCTGCCAAACAAAGGAAAAGTGATTCAGCATTTGTGTCTCACAGCTGCAAGTACTTCCAAACCAGTGTCCAGAGCAACATGCTGAACCGTTCTCATTACACTAGAACATGAATAATCAGCAGATTCCATCCACCATATAAAAGCTCTTCTAATTTTGCAAATAAACATCCTAGGGATGGGAGACATTATCTTTGCTTTTAAATATCACTTCAGCATCAGCAGATTCCTTTCTTTACCCTGCTTAAAGGAATGTTAGCTGGTCCTATGCTGCTTAATATATTAAAGACCTAAAAGCTCCATAAGCAAAGCATAATTCAAATGACATATTATTGCCAGTCTTAGGTATCTTTTTAGCAAACAGTAATAAGTTAGTGATATTATCATCAATTATTATGTTTGTTTCAGAATTTAAAAATAGAGGTGATGAGAGCCTCCAGCTCCAGCTGGAATCAATAAAAAACGTGGCTGTCTCTCACATCAGAAAGTAAGTGGGTGGCTAAAAACTAGAGGTGGTTGGGAATTTTCCAGCTATATGTTTTTTCATCAGATAATGCTGATTTGTTGAAACCGAAACTGTTCACAGGAAGGGTTGGTTTCAATTAATCTCCCAATTCAAAATATTTTTGGGAAAGAGGTTTGGAAGTTGGTAAAACATTGCATTGCAACATTTGCTAAATGAAAAATTTAATTTTCCAGTTCAAAACAAAAAATCATTTTGAAATCTTAGTTTGATATTAAAAAAATTGAAAAGTTTGAAATCAATATACATTTCAAAATTATTGAAATTAAACATTTAAAGTGAGCATATCAAAAAAAAAAATTCAGATTATTGGTTCATGGAAGTTTGAGATTTTGACTTTTCACCCACATGCAGAACAGAACAAACTTTTAAAATATCAAAAACTCCCATACGATGGGAAAATTGTTTCCCACCCAGCTTTACTAATTACAGACTATTTACCTACGACTGAAGATTTTGGTCCTAGCATCTATTCAGCAAGCAAGAAATTTATACAGGCTCCAAGTTATGTATATAAATAGGGAAAAGTTACAGCTTTGAACATAAAAATTGTTTTTAAAAATCCACACAAAAAATATAACTGATGAATTCTGTTGTGATTAGCACCATTATTTACCTAATAGAAATAAATTATACTGATATAACCACCTTTATACCAATGTGTCCACACTAGTGACTGTGTGTAGATAAGTCCAAAGATGAGAGACAATAGGTAGATATTACAGACAGGGAAAGAACAAGGTAACAACAAAATGATACCGATTAACATGAAAAGCAATGATCATAGCATACAAGCTGCCCAAACACCATCCTGTTTTTGTTTTGTTTTTTTTTCAGGTACCACAACACAACTGAGTTTTAAGGAGGGATTTGAGGAAAGACAATCAATGGCTTTGCAAATATTTACAGAGAGCTCCTCCCATGTATAAGGGACAACATAGGAGAAAGCACAAAAGGGCTAGTTGGGGAAAAAAACTTATTTAAAGAATCATTTTCAAAATTCATTATACACATCACTTAGGCATAGTATTCGTGGACTGAAGAATTCTAAGGCGGAGGAGCGTGGATTGTTTTTTTTTTTAATAAAAATGTGCTGACACCATTTCAGTAGCTTTTTGTTTCTTTTAAAAATCCTTTTCATTGAACTTTCTGATTCTGTGAAAAAAGGTCTGTGTACTCAGAATAAAATGGAGAGGAGAAAAATAGTCAAATATTCATTAATCATAATAAAGCTCTGATACTGTATTAAAACAAATCTTTGAGAGTACTATTGGAGTTTATTTTGATCAATATTTGTCCCTTCATGACCCATTTATTTAACATGTTTAAATAACTATGCTCATAAGTCAGGTATTATCATTTTTTTATTGATTCCTCATGTGTTCCACAGGACTTATGTTTCAGTTCTGTATTGCTAAAATGCCACTAAAATATAGAGTTACTGCAAGTTACATTGATTATTAAATTGTGTGATTAAAAAGATATATTTTTATCACTTTCCACAAATGGAAAATTAAAGCAAATAGTCATTAATTGAATATGCCACAGAGTGGAAAAAAACTGATTTATCAATCTGAAAGCCAAACTAAATGTGTTTGGGAAAGCTCCAATGTGCGAAACTCATATGCAGAAGACTTTCAGGGATATTTTTAGCTATTAGTGTGGGTGTGAAAAACAAAGATTGCTTTAAAGCCAGACTTCTGTTTAAGCCCCATCTTTAACAGAAGTAAGGTTTTGCTATAATAATGGTCTGAACCATTGACAGATAAGATGAGGCAAAACAGAGGGATTCAACCCAATTATATTAATAGAAATTCATATAGTAGGTTTGATGTGTATGTGAGACAGAAGTTTGGGAACCTGCTACAGAACATTTAGGCATATTGTTTAGTATAAACACTAATATTTATGTACATACTTCCCTTGCCAGATGAGTTACAATATAATGCCTATGTCCAATAGCTCTCTTTTCTTTCTCTTTGCTATTTTTCCTGTATGTCTAAATCCCTTCATATTTCACTTCAGTTTAAATAGTGTGTCCAGAGTAATCTGTGCATCATCCCCTTCTTCATAAAGATCTAATTTAGATTAACTGCAGGTATTTGTAAGGTACGAGAGAGCATTGGAGGTCAACATCTTCACACCTGGATACCTAACTTTGGCCACTCGGTTATGAAAACGTAGGCCTCAGAGTTAACGGAAGCTGCTAAGCTACCAGCCCAGGCAACAGAGCACCCCATTTATAATTTGTCACCCACAATACAGGTACAGTGTGACAGAGGCAGTGCACACCTCTCAATGTGCCTCAGCGCTCACATGTGGAGACCATTTCTAGAGGTGAAAGAACAATTCATTTTTTATGCCCCTCCACTTCTTGGCTCTTCAGCCAAGACCACCAAAAAGCATCTGCCATTAGTGCTAATGAAGCTGGGTGGAGGTAAAGAAGTGGTGTTGAGGGGAAAAGCTACTAGCAGCGCAAAGGCTACAGATGGCAATGCCTTTTGGTCACCTCAAACAGTAAGGCTGCTTTTATTTGGACCCTCTAATATAGATGTAGATGCCTACCTTTAGGCACCTACATTTGTTTATTACTTGGATTGCATCTTTGTTCTATGTTTGTACAGCACCTAGCAGAATGGGTCTTAGTCCATGACAGGGCACTTAGTCACCACTACAATACAAATATCAATGATGTATACCCTATGTTCTAGCAAAGATGGGGTCAGAACTTTGCCAGGGAAAGTGGGGCAGGTGAGAAGACACCTGAATGTTAATGGCCCACAACTGATATCGGAATACATCTGTCAGGTGCTGTAATGTATTTAGCAACTGCTACCCACCATGAACACTTACCATTCATTTGTCATTTTTGTTCACTCTGGTGTACTACCTTCCAGTTGCTTCTCTAAAAGAATGAACAATCCAAAATTGTTAAATCTGGAAGACAGCCTCAGTCTGGCTCCCAGTGAAGACAACTACATATGTAAACCATTGATGTTTGTATGGAGTGGTTCTATGAGTTCACAAATAGATCACTCATGTATAGACAATGACAAAGTCAGAAAGCAAAATGGTTTCTCTAGGGTATGCTCCAGTGCCGCAGATCAGCACTGTCACCTTCTGCTGGTAATCTCATCATTCACTGACTGACTACAAATTCAGGGTTCCATTCAGGATCACTGTGTTAGCCTTCATTCATCCCTATGGGTAAGAGTAGGTATAATTACTTGTCATGTAATCAGAATAATTTTATTTGCTTTTTAGTGCACGTTAGACCAGGAAAAAACCTAATCTTTAAAAATAACTAATCTTTTAAAGAAGTATGTCATTGCCTGCCTCTTATATTGTGTCTTTCTATGAGACAGGTATTTTCAGATCTTTACACATATCAAGATACTGGGAATCTTATGCTCATTTACACTATGGCACCTTAACACAGTTCGGGCACTGTAAAGTGGCTTTAAAGTGGGTATAAATTACATGTACATTCACTTTAAGGTCCCATTAAGCTACTTTAGCAGTGTAAATGAGAATCAGGCTCTAGGTACTCTGCTGTTGTATGTTAGAAAATGAACAGCAAACACAGAATTTTGCAGAGACATGTAATAATGACATGGTAAAGTTACACTGATATTTTCTAATTAGCATGCCATAGGAGGTCTATTTTGCAGCTTGTCTGGTATTTAATTGCATTTTTTTGGTTGGCATTCATGATGTCCCATACCATGACAGCAGTGACCTCTGAATGTCAACTGCTAGCGGGCAATGGGTATATAGGACCACAGGGATCCCTGGGGTTCACTAAAAGAATGTCATGTAAGGTCTCTAATGAAAGCATGTGTTACTCTAGTCATCATAATCATTGCGGGAGGCATGTGTGGAAAATATATGAGGAATTATGTATAGAGGCTGAAAATTGCGTTCTCAAGGCCTGTTGTTAAGAACAGGACATTCAAAGATTGAGTGTCTTGAGACAAACTCCTTCAGACCAGGGATGGGAGACACTTGTTTCTAGGGGGCACTATTGTGTATTGTAGGTAATACAATAGGAGTCTTCTAGCGTTCTAAGTCCAATGCTAATGAAGAGCTGAAGAGAATATTAACAGGAAGCGGTAAACAATGAGGTCATCTTCAGCCTCTAGAAAGCATGTAATTATTTTTTTATATGTAGCCATTTGTTCTCATCTCTATTCTTTAAGTATGTTTTTCATTTTTGTTTTTATAATTGAACTCAAGAGCTGTGTGTAAATCAGGAGCTGTGACCTATGCTAAAACTGGAAAACTGTAGAACAATGCTCCTGTGGGATCAGGAGATCTGGGATTCTGTGGGGATCCAGTGATCTGGGACTGGATATTACAGGGGGACACTCTGAAGGGACCTGGGTGCATCTGTTGCAACCTGCAAGGCAAACACAGGGCTGGTGCAGCCCAGAGGAAAATGCTTGAGGGGCTGACAGGCTGGTGGAGTTAGGGAGCTAACACCTAGTGGGTGCAGGTAAGACTCCCTCACTCTGGAAGCAGGTAGCAAAAAGGTGATTCATAGCCCTGGGTGCCGCAAGAAGCATCAAAGCAGTTGTCTTGGAGATTACAAATATTTTGCTTTTGAAGGAACGGGAGGTCTTGTTTTTGCTAAAAGAAAAATGGTTTTGTAGAATGGATACACTTTTAGACTGGTAAATGGTTAAAGACCCATTATATTACTGAAACAAGGAGAATTATTAAGTGACTTTAGAATGCTTTGGTTGCTCTTAGCTCCTTCATTCCTTGCCTAATGAACTCCCAAAAACACAAGAAACATGCTCTTGACAAGGGGAATTGCACTTCCAAATTTACTAACGCTGCAGTAGTGTGGAAACAATGGCAATGAGGTATGGAATCAAAGGAAACGCCAACATTACGTGTATGTCACAACAATGGGGCAATTATGACAGAAGAACACATGAAAGCCTTATGCTATAATAACAAGCATCTATAATATTATAGGACTTCTAAAGAAGAGGAATTTTATAAGATACAGTACACAAATTTTAAGCTACCTATTGAATATAACACTTTGCCTCTCTTTTTCTCCCACCTGCCCAGCTTACAACATTAAAGCCAAAAGGACTGATCTCTCTGTCTGTTTTTATCATGAAGAAGCTAAACCAAGCAGCTGCAGATAACCTGCTCCACATTTATATAAGTAAATCTTGGATTTATGGTACCTTCAGCTCTCTTGGCATTGTTACTATTACTTAATTCCTGCTCTTCTTAAAAAATGTTACTAAAAATATACCAGCTGTCTTATAGTATATAGGCACGCATTAAATTTGGAAATGGTATGGGATTTTACTCATATCAGATTCTTGTTGCTCTGTAATGTACGGTATGATTCACCAGAGTCTTGAAAAATTGAAAGTGTCACACTCAGGACATTAGATAGTGATTCCATTATCAGAAGAAGGCTAGGCTGAGAGCTTCATTTTATTGAATTTACTTATCCTTGTTCTTGTAGTTCATGAGAGCTTAAGAAAGCTGCACACTATTGTGTGTGCAGGGATTGTACTATACATATAGGTTTGAATTATTCAAGGTGATTTCAACATGTGTACACCCACACACATACACACACACACACTTTAGGAAACACCACAACTGTTAAAACAAACTGTGCTCTTCCAAAACAGAACAGAAACTCAGCTGTGAAAATGGTGCAACAAAGCAAATATGACCTATTGCAGGCAAGTTTAATCAACCAGCTCTTTCTCAAACTAAAAGGGAACTTTTTCTATAAATCTATTATTCAACAACTGAAAAAAAACATCAAAAGACTATTCACACAGTGTTTTTCAGCTATCTGGTTGAATACTGCAAAACAATCCAAAAATAATTTAAGAAAAATGAAAAATTCCTTAAGATAAACCACTGACAATTAATATAAACAACCCCAGTTACAAAGGGTTTGCAGGCCTCCTGATTTATTTAAGCTCACCTGCCCTTTCATAACGCACTATTAAGAAATAAACTATGAGCCACATCATTTGCTAGACAGGAACATCTTGCTTAGAACACAGAAGCTGCTGCGTGTCCTCATCTTTCTAATGGTGGGGAAAGGACAGTGGAATGGCTAACAGGTTTGATTCCCTAAGCCTGTTGATGGCCCAAGATCCCAAATGTCTCAGGTCACACCCTGGAGACCCAGGATCACTGCACTGCTTGAAAACCCCATTGACCTCTATGGTCATGCTGGCAGTACGTTCTTGCCAGCTGCTTGTGCATAATTATCAAATTCATTCACCACATGCAGGTTCTTCAGTTGATGATGCTAATGATTTCAGTGTTATCTTATGCTGGGAAATCTCATGAGCTTCCAGGAATTGGGATGTTGTGGGGATCAATTACCCTCCAAGGCCCATTCCCTTTTATCACTTCCCAGCACACAGACAGCACTCCCCCTAGACCACTGCTGCAGAAGGTCCCAGGTCATCAAGGGAAGATGGAATGTTGCCTCAGAGCTAGCATGCTGTGCCCTGAGATGTGCTTAACCTTAGTTCCCTCTGTCCTCTGCTTATGGAAGTGGATGATATGACGGGGCCTTAGATTTGCTGCTTTTCTCCTTCTAGCCTCCGAATCTTCCCCCTTCCATGCCAGGTTTTCCATGAACTTGAAAGCACATCTTAAAACAAAGAGCCCTCAAGAGTCAGCTGGTCTGGGTGCTTTTGAATTCAGCTAAACAAGAGAAAATAAAACAAGGAGCAATTCTCTGGGGATGTGGTCAGCACAGTGTTCATTCACTAATTAGTAGCAGTAGTAACACTAGCACTTCGGAGGCACCGGTCAGGACTACCTTATGCTAGGTGCTGCACACATACGAATGGTCCTTGTGCCAGAAAACCTGCAACAGTCTAACACCCCTTAGAATACTGCCTAAAACTTTCAGCAAGCCCCCTGAATAAAACAGCTATCCAAATCCGCTGATTTGGCTTGGCATTATGACAAGGGTTTTTTGTTTTTTTTCCCTCAGAGGCTGTAATCTAACCCTTACTGTTTGTCCCAGCTAGTAACAGCCAAAGAAAGTGGCCTTTAATTACCTCACATACTTTAACATCAGAAGGGTAAGCTGATTTCAACTCCTCAATCCATGTGCAGTTTTATTAGATTTATTGGCAATTTCTCATCCTTTAAGTCTTAAATGGCACCTTCTTTGGTCCAAAATTGATTCAGGCTCTGAAATAATGAATGACTTATCACTTCACTTCAAACCAAGTCACTCAGTTCAAATCAATAGTTGGCCTAGACTGTATAGCGAACAATAAAAGATTAACTCTTTCAGTCCAGTTGTCCAGTTCCCCATTTCACACTAAATAAAAGATTACAATAAAATTAAAATAAAAACAACCCACACCTATAAAAGTCATATTCTATTGTTTTATTTTAAAGGAGGCTTAATACCCAAATGTAGCCCAATAACTTATGTCTGCCCCGGGATACCATGAATGGTCTGTATTTAATTTACTTCTGAAAGTGAACCACTTACATAAAAATGTACCCAGGGAAAGTTTCCCTTAATAATAATTTTTCATTCCTACCTGAAGTGCCTATTGCGCTATATGTGTACACACACTGTTCTGAAATACTTTCAGCATGCCTGAATGTGAGACTAAGACAATTCTTCGATTCCAGGCTGTCTGCAAAACACAGTATTGCAAGATGACTACATAGTATACAAGGGAACAGTCAAGTTACCTGTGAGGGATCCAGATAAGTTAGCTAATGTTAATATTGAAACTGTGACTAAGGGTATGCCTACACTGAGGGTGACAAAGTCGCCGCCATCAGATCAACCTTTCTGGATCGATTGAGTGGTCAGTGAAGACCTGCTCAATTGATCCAGAAGTCAACACTGTAGAAGTGCCCCCTTAAGTGGCATAGCGCTGCATCAATGGGAACACAATTCCCAT